>JARQOC010000001.1:497046625-497176670 GCA_033576535.1 Allobates femoralis | reverse complement strand
ATTGTCTCCGACACCTGCTGGTTTCTATCTTTCGGTAGCGGCGTGTAAAGGTACCATAAAACTACTAAACACTAACAGCACAAAATTGTCAAAAAAACAAATTTTTTTACACACTTTTGTATCTGAGGCTATGCATTTTGTGCCTGTATTTAACTATGTAAGGCTGCTTTCACATCAGCGTTTTGCGCTGATCGAGGCAGTTGCGGTTTACTTGTGGCCAGCCCCATAGAATGTCTATGCGGGCTTGTGGCAGGTGCGGCAAGTGCGATATCGGCACTTGCCGCAAGTGCGGCCGCGAAAAAAACGCGGTCAGCCGTGGTTTTTTTTCGCTGCCGCACCTGCCGCAAGTGCCGAAACCGCACTTGCCGCACCTGCTGCACACTTACCGCAAGCCCCATAGACATTGCATGGGGCTTGCCACAAGTGAACCGCAAGTGCAGCCGTTATGCGGTAATCGCGGCAGTTGCGTTTTTTTCACCACAACTGCCACGATCAGCGAAAACCGCTGATGTGAAAGGGGCCTAATTCATTTCATGTGTGTGAATAAAACTAATAAATACAATTACAGTAAATTTACCCAGTTTGAAAACCTGCACTTAGATTGTAAATGGTCCTTTTAGGATGTTTTATCATTTCTTTTATCTTTATCTTTGAGTTCATAGATGGATAGATAGAGGCAAACTAAAAGACATACCGACAGATAAGGAAGTAAATGATGAAATATTGCAAGATAAACTAGAGTATAATACAAAATAATATTGTTGTACCGTGTTAGCCAGAAAAATCGATGTAAATACTTAAGTCCCAAAAAAAAGGGTTGAGAAAAGTATTATAGGAGTGATACCTTTATTGGCTAACAAGAAAATTTATATTTGTAAGCTTTCAGAGCTCAAGGCTCCTTCATCAGACAATATCACAAATGAGTTACTGAGACATTTAAATACAAAATACAGTAGGAATAAGGAAAAGGAGGTGTGTTAAGGAAATGAAAATGAAGTCTTTGTTAATGATGTAGATGACATGCAATGGTCATTTACACATCAGAAGATCTTCTTGTGGAAGTGTTAGTTGTGTCTAGGTAATGAGTCATAAATCCAGGTGTCAAATTAAGTCCTTTTGTTAAGGTTTGGAACATTCTTATGAATTTGAATTCCCAGATTTTACGTTCTCTGTCATTTTTAAAGTGACCTTTCAATATCAGGACTGTTAGGTCGGCCATGCTGTGTCCAGGCTCAGAGAAGTGAATTCCTACAGGCATGTCCAGCTTATGTTTTATTGTATGTCTATGTAAATTCATCCTTGTCTGTAGCTTTTGCATTGTTTCCCCAATATACATTCCTGTAGTGCACTTTGTACATTGTATCATATACACCACATTGGAGGATGTACATGAAAAGAAGTCCATGATCTTATAGTCCTGGTTTGTGTTGGGTATAAGGACTGTATCTGTTGGTGATATGTGGGCACAGGTCTTGCATTTCTTGCTGTTACAGGGGAATGTGCCCGTCTGTGATGGTGATGTGAGGACACTTCTGACAAGGAGATTCCTTACATTGGGGGCTGTTTGTAGGAGAGCAGTGGCAGTTCTGGGAATATGACTTTAAGTCTGTGGTCTTTGTGGAATATGGGCTGAAGATCAGCACCAATTCTCCTTAGGATGTTCATATGAGGATTGTATGTGACCACAAGAGGCACCCTGCTGTTGTCCTCCTTCTGTTTGTAATCCAGGAGGCTGCTTCTTGGGACCCTTGCAGCTCTGTGGATCTGTTCATCTATTACCAGTGGATGGTATCCTTGGTTTAGGAATGTTTTCCTCAGTGATAATAGTTGTAGTTCTCTGTCTTCATTGTTTGAACAGATCTGAATGTACCTCAGAGCTTGACTGTAGATTATTGATTTTTTTGTGTGTCTTGGATGGAAGCTGTTCCATCTCAGGTATGCCGGACGTCCTGTGGGTTTATGGTAAATAGACGTTTGTATGGTATTGTCTTTAATGTATATGGTTGTGTCCAGAAAATGTATTTGTGACTTTGAAAAGTTGAGGGTGAGCTTGATAGTAGGGTGAAACTTGTTGAAATTGTTGTGGAAGGTAAGCAGATCATCCTTTGAGCCTGACCAGATTATTAGTAGGTCATCAATATAGCGGAAGTATGCTAGAGGTTTGATAGTACAAGATGCCAAAAAGTCATGTTCTAGTTTAGCCATAAACAGGTTAGCATACTGTGGTGACATTTTGCTTCCCATGGCACTGCCCATACACTGTTGGTATATATTGTCCCCAAAGGAAAAATAGTTGTGCTGGAGTACAAACCTGATGAATTGCAGGGCTGATACACACTTTTCACAGAAACTTTGCTACAGATCATCTGAGAGACTGCGGAATCACCTCATTGGATTTTCCTACAACAAAAAGAGAAACGTCCAAAAACAAATAAAATCTCTACAAGACAAAATACAAGGACCTGGTTCACGTTCAACCAAGGAGACATTACAGGACTTTTATAACAAATTACAATACCACCTAATTATCAACAAGAAAAAGAAACTCAACAGACTCAGGAAGAAAGCAGGGCTCAATGTAGCGGAAGGTAAGCCAAATTTACAGAATTTCAATACATCATCATCTGTTGTGAACCTCTCACAGTATGAGCCAAATATGTCAGAAATGAAGGTTCTATCAAAGGGTCTAACATTCTGTCCCACTAAACAACTGGACACTACTCAGTTCTGTAGTGACATTGAGGAATTCTTCCGCAGATTAAGACTAAAAGAATTTTTCCATGATCACACAGATGATACATCGCAAATCAACGTGGAAGACACACCAAAAAAGAAAAAGAGGACAGACTGGACCCCACCACCTGGGCACAACCAAACTCTGGATCACTACATAGACTGTTTCCGTAAAAAAGTAAAATCTGATATTTTGGACAAACGCCTCAAAGTACCAATCAATATCAGCATGGAGGAAAGAAAAGCCATAAAATCCTTAAAGTCCAACAATAATATCATCATTAAACCAGCAGATAAAGGAGGAGCTGTAGTGATTATGAATATGTCGGACTACATCCAAGAAGCACACAGGCAACTCTTGGACAAAAAATACTACACCCCCCTTCAGGAGGATCCCACCAAAATATACAAAGAGGATTTAACAAAGATCATCAATGGGTTCGACTCTATGTCATCCTCTCTACTGGACCTAATACCAAACAACCCCAAAACAGGCACCTTCTACATGTTACCTAAAATACATAAAGAAGGCAATCCAGGGAGACCCATCATCTCTGGTATTGGGACATTAACCGAGAATATCTCTGGCTGGGTGGAGAACATTCTAAAACCCTTGGTGAGGCAAACACCCAGCTACATCCAGGACACCACAGACATTCTCTGCAAATTGTCAGCCCTGGGTCCACTTCCAGAGGACACAATATTAGCCACCATGGATGTAGAGTCCCTTTACTCCAACATTCCTCACAAAGATGGGATTGCTGCATGCGAATATTTCCTCCAAAAAAACAATCTGGCCACGGAACCAGCCCTGCAATTCATCAGGTTTGTACTCCAGCACAACTATTTTTCCTTTGGGGACAATATATACCAACAGTGTATGGGCAGTGCCATGGGAAGCAAAATGTCACCACAGTATGCTAACCTGTTTATGGCTAAACTAGAACATGACTTTTTGGCATCTTGTACTATCAAACCTCTAGCATACTTCCGCTATATTGATGACCTACTAATAATCTGGTCAGGCTCAAAGGATGATCTGCTTACCTTCCACAACAATTTCAACAAGTTTCACCCTACTATCAAGCTCACCCTCAACTTTTCAAAGTCACAAATACATTTTCTGGACACAACCATATACATTAAAGACAATACCATACAAACGTCTATTTACCATAAACCCACAGGACGTCCGGCATACCTGAGATGGAACAGCTTCCATCCAAGACACACAAAAAAATCAATAATCTACAGTCAAGCTCTGAGGTACATTCGGATCTGTTCAAACAATGAAGACAGAGAACTACAACTATTATCACTGAGGAAAACATTCCTAAACCAAGGATACCATCCACTGGTAATAGATGAACAGATCCACAGAGCTGCAAGGGTCCCAAGAAGCAGCCTCCTGGATTACAAACAGAAGGAGGACAACAGCAGGGTGCCTCTTGTGGTCACATACAATCCTCATATGAACATCCTAAGGAGAATTGGTGCTGATCTTCAGCCCATATTCCACAAAGACCACAGACTTAAAGTCATATTCCCAGAACTGCCACTGCTCTCCTACAAACAGCCCCCCAATGTAAGGAATCTCCTTGTCAGAAGTGTCCTCACATCACCATCACAGACGGGCACATTCCCCTGTAACAGCAAGAAATGCAAGACCTGTGCCCACATATCACCAACAGACACAGTCCTTATACCCAACACAAACCAGGACTATAAGATCATGGACTTCTTTTCATGTACATCCTCCAATGTGGTGTATATGATACAATGTACAAAGTGCACTACAGGAATGTATATTGGGGAAACAATGCAAAAGCTACAGACAAGGATGAATTTACATAGACATACAATAAAACATAAGCTGGACATGCCTGTAGGAATTCACTTCTCTGAGCCTGGACACAGCATGGCCAACCTAACAGTCCTGATATTGAAAGGTCACTTTAAAAATGACAGAGAACGTAAAATCTGGGAATTCAAATTCATAAGAATGTTCCAATCCTTAACAAAAGGACTTAATTTGACACCTGGATTTATGACTCATTACCTAGACACAACTAACACTTCCACAAGAAGATCTTCTGATGTGTAAATGACCATTGCATGTCATCTACATCATTAACAAAGACTTCATTTTCATTTCCTTAACACACCTCCTTTTCCTTATTCCTACTGTATTTTGTATTTAAATGTCTCAGTAACTCATTTGTGATATTGTCTGATGAAGGAGCCTTGAGCTCTGAAAGCTTACAAATATAAATTTTCTTGTTAGCCAATAAAGGTATCACTCCTATAATACTTTTCTCAACCCTTTTTTTTGGGACTTAAGTATTTACAAAGATAAACTAGAAAAACTCACAATCCATACTGAAATTTTGAAATCAGTTTCACTATGTGATTTTTTGGAAAGCAGACACATCATTAAATTGAACTATTAGTTGACCACTGTGGTTTAAAGTAAAAAAAAAGGAAAATGTATAAAACCCTTCATTAAACATACCTTTATAATCAACTATCATTTCTAAAAGACTTATGGTCATGGCTATAGCTTTGACTATATTTTTGGCAGCAAAAATGTAAAACTTGTATATTTTATTATGGTAGTATGCGTGAAAGTGTTAATACTAGGAGAGGGAATAGCCAGAGTATTCTTTAAAGAGAAGCCAGCAATAAGACGAACAGTATTACTTGGCATTGCTGAACACTGATCTTTAAGTATGTGAGGGGCAAAAGTCCTTTAAATACTTTTTTACAGTTGGATAAAATTGAAAGAAGAAAAGTTAAGTGATACTGTACGTTCTAGAAAACATTACTTCTTTATGAGGTGTTGGATACACAGCTTGGGATACAAGAGAATTAACCTATAAAAACAAGATTACTTTTTCGCAGAAACATTTAGGAAAGCATTCAGGTTTTGTAGCATTCCTGTATGCCCCACTTGTGTTGGATGATCCATGTTTCCTGAGCTGGATTTGTAACATAAAAAAGAAAAAAATGAAAAGAAACATTTGAGTTTTGTTACCAAAACAACAGTTACAATTATAACAGAAGGTAAAGGAAAAAATGTTACATCCTTGATATAAAATGTTCTTTTAATCTTGTTTAACATTGTAACATAAACTTATTTCATAACCGAAGATAACTTTTTATACAATTTACGTTTACATTCTTTTCAATAAGCCTACTATATGACTAACTGTCCTATAGCTTGCCTGTTGTAGGGTTTAACCACTTGATCCATAATTTAATAAATGTGTTGAGGGCATGATTTTGTTACCGTTACCAAAATAGAAGTATTTTGGGTTCAACTTCACAATTGTTAAGTTAGACGTATTCCCAGAATATACAGCTCTTCTGTACTCAAATGGCTGCAGATGGAGGGGCAAATGACCAGACTATTAATTATGAACATAAAATAGTCATTTATTTTTTTCCCTGGGGTGGAAAAAAGTTGACTATTAAATGAGGATCTGCTTGAATGGAGTTTTTTTCTTTTTTAGGGTACGGACATGCTCATCTGAGTTTGACGGAGGAGTCTCGTAAAGGGCTGGAGCAGTGACCCTGAACGGCCTCTCTCTGTCAGGACGGGGAGTGTGGAGCTGCACAGAAACACAAGCAGCCGAGAACCCCGTCCAGATAGGGAGAGGCCGTTCAGGGTCACTGATCCAGCCCTTTACGAGACTCCTCCGTCAAACTCGGATGTCTGTCGGACAGTGTGTCCCTGCCCTAAGAGTGAAAAGTAAGCCTCTGCGCAATCATGTGACTTAAGACATAAAGTGACCAGTGATGAGTAAACACTATCATGCGTGGGTGCTCAATTCTATTAAAGAGCAGATGCTCAAATGGGCTTAACTTGTGTACCGAGTATAATGGAAGTCATTGGAAAACATGGCTATTTTTCTGGCAGATCTTCTGGCCAAATTGCTTAGTTTCCTATTGACTTCCTTTATATTTAGTACACAAGTGGAGCTCGTCGAGCACCTGACTACTCATTACGAGTACCAAGCATGGTGGTATTATCTCATCACTAGAAGCGATTTAAACAATGGGTCCAAGTCTGCGTAGTGTTTTTATGAAGTTTGTTGTGTTTTGTGCCTTTTTTTCATTGCACCAAATTCCTCTTTCCAATGTGTGGCATTTTTTAAATCTGTTTTAATTGTGTTTCCCTCCTTTTTTGTTTGCCACTGTTGGCATGATTAAGGGTTTCAAGATTTTTTTTATCAGATTCATCATTATTCAAAAAGTCACTAAATTTTGTGCAAATGTAATCCAGTCCCCATGGAGTGATTTTATATTATTTTATAGTATTTGACCATTTTTAACCTCACTTTGAAAAAAAAAATGTTTTCCTCTAAAAGACAGAAAAAAGAAAATTTTTCATTTTGTGTAATATTTGTAAATCACTTATGACATTGTGATGAATTTACATGAAAAACAAAAGGACAGAGGCACAATATGAACAGTACCTGGTGGTCTAGTGGGGGCTGTTTACAGGTGGGGGAGGTAATCCGCTCACATGGTGTGGTTGGGCAGACCTTGCACAACCTAGGGAATCAACGTGACAGCAGGCGCTGCGGTGTGATCCACGATTCCACCATCATCGCTGGGACTTTTGCGGTCACGTGATACAGATTGCTGGTCAGCTGACTAGCTTAACGGTGGCATCACACCAGGTCCTTCAGACTGGATGCCGGTTACTATTGTGCGAGCTGCTCCAGCCACAATCCTTACAGGGGAGCCAATAACCTCAGAACATTTTTTATGAGCGCTTATCACCACCAGAGGTCGCTCATCACTAAGGCCTTCTATGCAGATCAAACATCAGATTTCCGCAACCACTACACAGGAAGGATCACCACAAGTTCCTGTGAAATACCCTATTGGGTGTTTCTTAATCTGCGATCGTCATTAATAATCTGGATCGACTAATTGAGGAACCCCACCTGAGGAAAACAGCGGGACGCTGTTGAAATGCGTAGAGGAATATACCCTAATAATAATAAGGTTTGTGAAAATCACTGGATTACTGGTCACTATATGTAGCGCTCCACATTGACCACATAAACATTTTTCTGAGAGTGTGATGAATTTGGCACATTACATTCCCAAATTAAGAATTTAAACCATAATAACATACCGTAATAAACTCCATAATTGGTTGCACAGAAAGACAACCCATAAATTTACAGGAACTGTCAAAAACTATGGAATCACCACAAGCAGTAGTTGTGCACTCAGCTTTTTTTCCCTTAAAGTTAGGGCTCAATAGGCTCAATACATCAAAGGTGTTTCAGACAAAATTCTAGCATAAAACTGTTTGAATTATCACAGTTGCACAAATAATGTCTTGATGTTTAGTCTTTTTTATGCTGGTTCTAACCGGATAATAGGCAAGCTGGAGAAGTGAAGGACATGGTTTGGCAGCACCAAACTAGCATTCATCAAAATTTACAATACTTTAGTAGCATAAATTACATTAGAAATGTTCTCCAGTCTAGACTGAAGTAACATTCTGGCAGACACACATGCCAGGTATAAGATCTGACTAATTTATTAAGTAGTATGCACCTCTTAATGACTTAGACACATCTTATTACAATGGACTCTTCATTAAAATTGTCATGTACATTGGCAGCCTTAATGAATCAGGCTCAAAGTGTTTCCAGACCTCAATGAGCTCTCCAGACTCCTGACAATAATAAGGGACATTCACTGGACATATTACCAGAACCACCATTAGTATAGGAAAATATCACCAAAACCACCATCAATACATGACAATAGCATCAACATCAGTACAGGAATACATCACCAAAATGCAATGAGTATAGAAATACATCACCACAACCATTACCAGTACACAAATATATCACCAGAACCACCAACATTAGATGAATACATCCTCAAAACCACAAACAGAATAGAAATATATCACCAGAACCATTATTAATATAAGAATAAAGCACCTGTACCACTATTAGTACTGAAATACATCAGATGAATCACCATGTTAGACTCACCAGGTGAGGTGAAACATTCAAGCCTAAGGTCTAGGTGGGGACATCATCTATGGGTGTCAGTGCAGCAGATAGGTGGGACAAGGAGGGCATGGACAGCATAGGAACAATAAACCACAAGTAGACAGATGGGATGCTGGAAACCTTTGGCAGACAGGATTCAGGAAACTGCTGGCAGGTGGTACGCATCCAGGAGACCACATGCAGGCTGGCAGTATGCAACAAACAACTCCCAAGGGAAAGATGTCAATGAGACCATAAGCAAGCAGGTTGAATTCAGAAAGTTAATGGCAGGTGGAAGATTTATAGGAAAACACAGACAGGCTGACAGGATACAGGACACAGCTGCACGCTGTAGTTTAAGGTGTACTTCGTAAGCAAGGGTAGAAACAACACTAAAGTCTTAATCCCAAGACTCAAGGATGTGTCTTGGTAAGCCTTATATAGACCCAGATGGAGTACATTTCCAGAAACACAGTAACAAAAAGTCAGCTGCACTCAAAGCTAAGACATGCTATTTGAATCTGGAAATGAATTACAGCTAGTGAACTATGAAAAATAGAGATACCTTAGCTAGTACATATGGTCAGGCGTATGACAGCCCAGTAGCCACATCAAGGCGTGTCCCCTGTACTGGGTCATAACCTGCTTTCATACCTGTATTTTAAATTTCAGTCTTATTCTGGATTAAAAATCTCAGTTGAAATGGGTGAGCAGCAGACATGAGAACAGAGATAACAGCACCTCATGACTAGTGGGGGAAGGTACGCTCCAGAGGGCATGACCCCATATTCTAAACAAGAAAAGACTGTGGCACTCATCCTATGTGTACTGGTGCAGTCTGAAACACTTTACAATGTAACAAAAAGTCAGCTACACTCAGCACTAAGACATGCTATTTGAATCTAGAAATGCATTACAGCTAGTGAACAATGAAAAATGGAGACTAGTGATGGGCGAATCCTAAACTACTTGGAATCGCTAGACTCCGATGAGTCGGAGTCCAGGACTCGCTACTCGTTGCGAGTCTAGCGATTCCGATTTTAATGAATGGGGAACGAGTATTGCAGCGATTCCTCTGCTGCCGGACCCTATAAGGGGTCTGGCAGCAGAGGAAAAACCTGCAAATCCCCATGTTATCCTTTTAAAGCCAGCGGCAAAAAGCCGCTGGCTTTGAAAGAATAGTAAAAGAAAAATAAAGGATTGAACCGGGGGAGGGGTAGGGGGGGTGATGGGGGGGTGGAGGGGAGGGTGGAGAGGGTGGGGGGTGCACCGGACCGGCCGGCTACTTACCGCTGCCTCCACCGGCGCCGGCTGCAGACTCGCTCCCCGAGTCTCTGCTGCTTTTTCCGGAGATTCCCGAACACTGACAGAAGCAGTGAATAAATTAACTTCCGTCACTGCTCGGGAATCGCCAGCAGCAGAGCGAGTCTGGCTGACAGCAGAGTTCAGCTCAGGTCATAATGACCTGAGCTGAACCCTGACTGTTTAGTCAGTTCTCAGCTCTGCTACATCCCTGTCTGTCTAAGCACAGACAGGGAAGTAGCAGAGCTGAGATTGTGTTTTGGACTACGTCGGACGGAAGAGGATTTTTTTAAATAAAGATGGAGTCCCTAATGGCTTTTTTTTTTTATTTCTAATAAAAAAAATTTTCTCTGTGTTGTGTTTTTTTTAAAACAATTTAATAGAAATTCATGGCGGTCATGTCTAATATTGGCGTGACCGCCATAAATTTCGGGCTTAGGGCCAGCTGATAATACAAAGCTGGCCTTAACCTCATTATTACCCAGTGAGCCACCCGCCACCAGGGCCACTGGAAGAGCGGGGTTCAGCGCCAGAGGATGGCGCTTCAATGAATGCGCCATCTTCTGGGGCTGCTTCGGGCTGCAATTTGCAGCAGGGGGTGCCCAGAAAGCTTGGGCCTCCCTGCGCTGTGGATTCCAGCCCCCAGCTGCTTAGCTGTACCTGGCTAGACATAGAAATTGCGCGGTGCCCCACGCATTTTTTTTTCATTATTTCATGAAATTCATGAAAAAATAAAAAAAAAAGGGCTCCCCTATATTCTTGTGTCTGGCCAGGCACAAATAGGCACCTGGGGGTTGGGGGCAGCCCGTCGCTGCCTGCTGGATTCGGCTGGTTACAGAAATACGGTGAAGCCCACATCAAATTTTTTTCTGACAAATCCATAAAACAATGTAAATAAAAGGGACTGCATCTTTATTAACCCCTGGACCATGGGCGAGGGGTTAATAAAGATGCAGTCCATTTTTTAGGATTGTTTTATTGATTTTTCAGAAAAAAAATGACGTGTGCTTCGCCATATTTCTGGAACCAGCCGGATCCAGCAGACAGCGACGGGCTGCCCCCAACCCCCAGGTGCCTATTTGTACCTGGCCGGACACAAGAATATAGGGGAGCCCTTTTTTTTTTATTATTTCATGAAATTTCATGAAATAATAAAAAAAAAATGCGTGGGGCTCCGCGCAATTTCTATGTCTAGCCAGGTACAGCTAAGCAGCTGGGGGCTGGAATCCGCAGCGCAGGGAGGCCCAAGCTTTCTGGGCACCCCCGCTGCAAATTGCAGCCCGCAGCCGCCCCAGAAGATGGCGCATTCATTGAAGCGCCATCCTCTGGCGCTGAACCCCTCTCTTCCAGTGGCCCTGCTGGCGGGTGGCTCACTGGGTAATAATGAGGTTAAGGCCAGCTCTTTATTATCAGCTGGCCCTAAGCCCGAAATTTATGGCGGTCACGCCAATATTAGACATGGCCGCCATGAATTTCTATTAAATTGTTTTAAAAAAAACACAACACAGAGAAAATTTTTTTTATTAGAAATAAAAAAAAAAGCCATTAGGGACTCCATCTTTATTTAAAAAAATCCTCTTCCGTCCGACGTAGTCCAAAACGCGATGTCCTCTCTGCTACATCCCTGTGCATAGATATAGATGTCTATGCACAGGGAGAGAGCAGACTGAGAACAATCTCAGCTCTGCTACATCATCTCTGTGCACAGACATTCATGTCTGTACACAGGGAGAGCAGGCGGGCTCTAGGACCCTGGAGCTGCGGCAGCCCTCAGGACCCGAGCCCGGCACAGAGCAGACAGCCGGACTTGTTACTGTGCGAGTTTCCCTGCGATTACTTGCACAGTAACGAGTCCAATGCAAGTCAATGGCAATCCTAGTTTTGTCAGAGTCTCTGACAAAACTAGGATTGCCATTGATTTGCATTGGACTCATTACTGTGCGAGTAATCGCTGGGAAACTCGCAGAGTACCGAGTCCTGCGAGTCCCTTACTACTCGCAGAGTAACGAGTCCGAGCGAGTAGACTCGCCCATCCCTAATGGAGACATCTTAGCTAGTACATGTGGCAACAAAAAGTCAGCTCAACGTAACTACTGGGCGCATGGACAGATTAGGACCCAGTACAGAGGATATGCCTTGATGTGGCAACTGGGCAGTCATATACGCATAGCAGGTTAAGACCCAGTACAGGGGACAGGCCTCAATGTGGCTACTGAGCAGTCATACGCATGGGCAGGTTAGGACAAAGTGCAGGGGACACACCTCAATGTAGCTACTGGGTGGTGTTATGCATGGCGACATTTACTAGCTAAGGTGTCTCTATTTTTCATTGTTCACTACCTGCAATACATTTCTAGATTCAAATAGAATGTCTTAGAGTTGAGTGCAGTTGACATTTTGTTACATTGTATAGTGTTTCAGCATGCACCAGTACACATGTAGCATGAGTGCCAAAGTCTTTTCTTGTTTTTCAGAAACACAGTCAGAATGGGCATGCATCACCATTAACAGAACATGAAAACAGCACCAGAACCAACATCAGTACAGAAACATAGCATCACAGCAAATGAATACAGCATCAAGCCTAGTACAGTGATCAATTGCAATTTAATATATAAAGCTGAATGTGTGTATGTATGTGTGTGTGTATGTATATCCGGGATTGGCATCTACACCGTCGCAACTACAGCCACAAAATTTTGCAGTGTCACACATCTGGACCCCGAGAGCGTCATAAACTATGTTAAGAGGTGAAATTTTAACCTTACGCATTCCAGTTCACCAAACAATTTTGTCCCTATCTACATAATGGGGAAAAAGGGAAAGGAAAAGTGTTGGAGGAAAATCGACAGCTGCCAGCTACAGCCACAAAATTTTGCACAGCCACACGTCTGGACCTTGGGAGCGTCAAAGGCTATGCTGTAAGGTGAAATTTTAACCCCGTGCATTCCAATTCACCAAACAATTTTAGCCCTATCTACACTAGAGAGAGAAAGTGACAGTTACCAATTGACAGTTGTGAATGAGAGGGGCTTAATGACAGCACCAAAAGCTAACAGCATATACCAGTATATACCAGCATATAATCACTAATGTGGGGCCCTGACATGGAATATTCACCACGCACGGGGACATGTATACACACCACATGCACACAAAGAGTCACAGCTAAGCTGGAGCCCCAACATTGGATACTCACCATGCACCCGAACACAACCACAAACACCACAAAGAGACACACACACCACAGAGACACACACTACACAGACACCCCCCCCACAGGGACACACACACATACACACCCTATAGGGACACATGCACTCACCCCACAGGGAAACACACACCACAGGGACATACACACATACAAACCCCACAGGGACACAGAGACACACACACACCCCACAGGAACACACAGACCCCATAGGGATGGACACACCACAAAGACACCCCTCCCCCCACAAGATCACACACCACAGGGCAGTGGCGGACCTTGACCCCAGGGGGCCCTGGTGCAGCCATGGTCATGGTAAGGAGTGGGTGGGGGTTTAGGGTGCTGGTGGCTGTCAGCGCGGTCCGGGGGGGGGCGTGCGAGAGGTGTTTGCGGCGGCTCTCCTACCTGCTGAGCTGTGCTCTTTGGGGCAGAGGAGAGGAGGGGCGGGATCAGGCAAGGGAAGCAGGAAGCTTTCTGCTTCCCTTGCCTGACCCTCCTCTCCTCTGAAAATGGCTTACGGGGGTCAGGTGGGGGCCCCCCTGCAGACTTGAAGGGGCCCCCTATCCGGTCAGGGCCCTGGTGCAGCTGAACCAGCTGCACTACGGTAGTCCCGCCCCTGCCACAGGGACACCCCTCCCCCCAAAAGGACACACACCACAGGGACCCCCCACCGGGACACACGCACACCACTGGGACACACACACACCCCAGGGACACAGACACCCCAGGGACACACACACCACACAGACAGACACAGATGTGCACAAATCGCCTCACACAACTCGCCTCCTACGTCTGGTATCTTTAATTTCCAAAAATAAACATCTGATTAAAAACAGCCAATGTGCAACACATGTGCCATATAGAGAATTAAGGCAGATGTCAGTCACATGAACTGTCCTTTATGTGTATGTGTGAGGTAACATATACTGCCCGGCCGGGGGGAGGGTTTACTGTTGGCTGGAGATTTATCAGGCTGCCTATAGCAACCAATCACAGCTCAGCTTCTATTTTCCTACAGGTCATTAATATGACATATTCAAATTCTATTTTGCTATAGCTAACAGCAGTTATTTCCCGGGTATTACAGCTAGTGTCAGATAAACTTAATTTACAATAATATCACAAGAAACTAAAACCAGTATGTCCACAACAATGGTATGAAGATATTAGGAGTTATTGCTGTCAGACATTATCAGACTGCAGAGCATGCATGAACCAAAGTACTGATGTTAAGTAGTCAGTATCCCAAATAAACCGTTTCATCTAGAGACCTTATGTGTTCTCTGATTGGATTCTCTGATCCTTTTCTTCTCCATCTAGTCCATATGGCATGAATTTGCATATCCACAGCTTGTTTCTGCAGTCTTCCATCTGTCTCCTCACACATTTTTCCTCCCCCTGACTATACTGTGGCCTCTCACACATTACCCCCTTCCCAGATTTTCCCCAGACACATCCCCCACCCTCCCCATGCTGTTTCCTCACACATTACCCATGCCCATACTGTATTCTCATTGATCCCACCATTCCAATATTGTCTCATAACATATCCCATCCTCATACTCTTCCCCCTCACCATAATGTCCCCTCATATATTCCCTTCAAACATTTCCTGTTAATCCTGTCTTTTCAAAAATTGCCCCCTCTTACTATCTCTTCACATATTTCCAATGCCTATACTGTGCCTTCACACATCCAAAGATGCCACGTCTATCTATACTGTCTCATGTCATATTTACCTTATTGCCATCTTCTCCTCTGGTGAGCTGCACATGAGAGATCTCAGCAGCTTGATTAGGTGTCCTGATTATGCTGCTGACATAGCCCTCACCTGTAAGTGCTGACAGTGAGGGCTTTGACTATACATACCTTTGAAAGATGAGATCACAATTGAAAACTTAACGCTAGCATTTTACACCTTCTCTGAGCTGGTTCTCAGCTTAACAACTGTCCGAATCTTAGTCATGGTGCATGACAAAAGGCAGCCATGAGGTCTGACAGTGCTTCTTTCACTGCCACACTCACTCAGGGCAAATGCCCTGCCCGTACCTAGCTAAATACATCATTATCTTATGCCTACTGCATCAATGCACAGGATACCCAACTTATGATGGCAGTGAGTGTGATCAACACAGTCTCCGTGTAAGTCCTCATTAGAAAGACTACTGTGTCTTTCATGGCTATTCAATTTGAACTCAATTTTTTGCTATTTCCTGTTGCTAGCTACCTATTAAAAATGTCATCCCTGTTCAATGACAGCACCATATCTTGATAACAAATGAGGTAACAGTATCAGTTCTAAGCAATAGATGACATATTAACAGCTATAAAAGAGAAGTTAAAGCACCACATACAGCATATTTTTTCAATTTTTTTATTTCACTGCTGGAGTGGTGCCATCTAGCTAAATCCCATTCCCCGGTCTTATTCTCATGCTCTAGCATCTTCACCTTTTTCCAGCATAGCTCCCATTCTGCAGTGCCATCTTGTGACTAGAGATGAGCCACCACCCTAGCTTTCGAATTCGATTCGATTCGTCGAGTCGGTGGGGAACACTAAATAAACAGCTATGTGGGGCTGTTTCACTTCCGCAATGTATATACATACATTGCGGAAGTGAAATTAAGTAAAATAAAGTGTTAAAAATTAAAAAAAATGTATGCTCATCTGTCCGCAGTGCACCGATGCCTCCGGCAAGGTCATGTTGCAGATAGGACCTGTGGTGACGTCATGTTATCGCGGGAACTCCGGTCATGTGGTTAAGTAAAAGAAAGTGCCCAAAATATAAAAATGTCTATTTTAACCTTACCGGCAAGGTCCTCTTGCTGATAGGACCTGTGGTGACGTCATGTTATCGCGGGAACTCCGGGCACATGACCCAGAGTTCAAACTGGAATCTCCCGGATTGCCCCGGTCCTGGCAATCCGGGACCATAGAGCCCCATGCTATGGGGTGCCGGATTGCACCGGACTGGTACAATCCGGGCGAATCCGGTTTTCAAAACCGGTTATCTATTTTTGATCTTCCCGCCTGGATTTTCAAATGAACAGCTGACTCATGTGCCCAAAGTTCCCGCGATAATATGACGTCACCACAGGTCCTACCAGCAAGAGGGCCTTGCCGGTAAGGTTAAAATAGACATTTTTATATTCTGTACATTTTCTTTTACTTAAAGAAAGTGTCCAAAACATAAAAATGTTTATTTTAACCTTACCGGCAAGGTCCTCTTGCTGATAGGACCTGTGGTGACGTCATGTTATCGCGGGAACTCCAATCTGACCCCAGTTCCCGCGATAGCACGACGTCACCACAGGTCCTATCAGCAAGAGGACCTTGCCGGAGGCATTGGTGGACCACGGACAGGTGAGCATACTTTTTTTAAATACTTTATTTTACTTTACCGCTGTTCATTTTGGCTAAAAATGCGGCAAATGCGGCTTTCTGACCGCATCTACCGCATTTTCGGACCAAAATCGAACCGCTTCTCGAACTGCCGAATTTGAAGCTAATTGTTCTAATCCGACAAATGACTCAAGCACCGCCAAAAACAGGTCGAATTTGGGATTGGCGAACATTTCGAATCAAAGATCGCTCATCTCTTCTTGTGACAGGAACTTCTCACTGGTTGTAAGTCAGAAGTTACGCCACAAGATTTCAATACAAGTCTCTAGAGGCAGAATGAGATTCTCATAGACTTGTATTGAGTTGTGATCTCTGGCTTGCTTCATGAAATACTGGAGCAGCCAGCAAGTCACTAACTGGAGAAGACTGATGGGAGTGATGGTGATAGAAGGTGAACACTCCGGAGTATAAGACGAGGGGCAAGGGACTTAGCTTTAAAGCACCCTTCCAGAGGTGAAGTTAAAAAAAAATTGGCGTAGTCCTTCATAAAAGGGAAGAAGTAAAGTATTTTCTATTAGTATTAGTAAAGCTTAACCATTCCACAAAGGCACATCTTATTTTGACTAACTTCTGGAAACTCTAAAAAGTCAACTCTAAACTGTGGCGGAACACAATACCACAACAAGTGAAATAAGGCATTATAAAGGTGTCTTTGAAAAGAACAATCCATTTAACACATAGACATCATGGGTCGTCCTAAGCACGTTGTAACAGCCATCTTTAATTCACTCCTTTCTTCTATCTTTCTTAGCCACCATCCATGCCTGGGAGTCCATGTGGCTTACATAATCACACCCCTGTTCCTTTATTTCACTCTAAGTTTACAAGTATTGGAAAATGAAAATACACTTTAACACTAATGTGAAGACAAGTATGACTATGTTCATCCACCGTTTAACTAATTGTAGAATCCTTCTCTTGTTGTTGGCAATGACATCAATAGGTGCAGAAGTCACGAACACCATGTGAGAAAAAGTATAATATATATTGTATTACAAAAAATTATTAAATGAAAATGTTCTAACAACCAACTCTTTGTCACATCTCTAAAATACATTCTGAAAAAATATGAATGTCATTGTTGTTGACTAAGCAGCATTATTGTTAAGGATAATTCTATTTTTTACCAGTTTCAAGGCAGCACTATTGTTAGAAAAGGTACATGGGTTTTCTTACATAAGACCATGCTAAAGCTATCCATTACAAATTTAATCTTTCCAAACGTTTGTTTATAAATTCTTTATAAATGGAGGTACACCAAGAAAATGTTTCCAAAAATATTGTTATCATTGCTGGCTGTATCAGAACATACTAGTCTTGATATTTCATTGGGAACTTACAGGTGCATCTTAATGAATTAGAATATCATCATAAAATTATTTATTTCAGTCCTCCCTGTTTTCTGAGATAACAACGTCTAGGTTTTCATTGACTGTATGCTATAATCATCAAGATTAACAGAAATAAACACATGAAATAGATCACTCAGTTTGTAATGACTCTATATAATACCGTATATACTCGTGTATAAGCCGACCCTTGTATAAGCCGACCCCCCTACTTTTGCCCCCAAAAACTGGGAAAACTTATTGACTCGCGTATAAGCCGAGGGTGGACTCCAGCACAGGTATACAGGCCCCCCCAGTGGTATACAGCAGGCCCCAGCAGTGGGGTATACAGCAGGCCCCAGCAGTGGGGTATACAGCAGGCCCCAGCAGTGGGGTATACAGCAGGCCCCAGCAGTGGGGTATACAGCAGGCCCCAGCAGTGGGGTATACAGCAGGCCCCCAGGGGAATAAAGCAGGCCCCCAGGGGTGTAAGCAGGCCCCCAGGGGTGTAAGCAGGCCCCCAGGGGAATACAGCAGGCCCCCAGGAGTGTAAGCAGGCCCCCAGGGGTATATACAGCAGGCCCCCAGGAGTGTAAGCAGGCCCCCAGGGGTATATACAGCAGGACCCCAGGGGTGTAAGCAGGCCCCCAGGGGTATATACAGCAGACCCCCAGGGGTGTAAGCAGGCCCCCAGGGGTATATACAGCAGGCCCCCAGGATACAGCAGGCCCCCAGGGGTATATACAGCAGGCCCCCAGGGGTATATACAGCAAGCCCCCAGGGGTATATACAGCAAGCCCCCAGGGGTATATACAGCAGGCCCCCAGGGGTATATACAGAAGCCCCAGTGGCACTCGCCCCCCCCATCATGAGAAGAGCCCCCCACACTTTGCAGAGCTCCCCCCCCCGCTGCATTATCTTACCATCCAGGGTCTTCTTCACCGGAGGTCCTGCAGTCCATCCTCGCGCGCTGTGTTCCCGGTCTCTTGTGACCCGGCGGTCGCAGTGGAATGACGTCATCGCACCGGGTCACGTGAGACCTGAACACAGCGTGCGGTGATGACTGCAGGACCTCCGGTGAAGAAGACCCTGGATGGTAAGATAATGCAGCGGGGGGGGGGCTCTGCAAAGTGTGGGGGGCTCTAAACATGCTGTGGGGGCTAGTGCCACTGGGGGCTGCTGTATACACTGGGGGGCTGTATGCATGGCTCCCTCTGCCGCTGTGATGGGCGGGGGGAGCCGTGCATATCTAATGAGAGGCCCCACGTGATGGGCCGCTGTCAGCAGCCTCCCCCCCCGCCTCCTCCAGCCTCCCCAGCACCCAGCCTGTTAAAATCATAGTAAAGTACCGTACTGACCCGTGTATAAGCCGAGGGGGTGACTTTTCAGCCCAATTTTTGGGCTGAAAAACTCGGCTTATACACGAGTATATACGGTATATGTGTTTCACTTTATGTATTGATTTACAGAAATAAATTAACTTTTTGATGATATTCTAATTCATTAAGATGCACCTGTATATCTCAATAGAATATTGAGAAGAACTACTAAATTACTTGCATGCTTAAAAAGCTCCTTCACACTCTCTGACAACGTATCCAGGTGTCAATTGAGTATAGTTGGTTGATTATTTTCAGTTTCTTTTGTGGCTTTAAAATGTTGGCTTCCAAAAACTACATCAAATACATGAATACGATGGAGTGCATTGCAATTTCTCTACCAAATAATAATATGCTGTAAAGGTAAATTTACTTTACCGTGTTAAAGCACAAAAATGTTAATTTTCAATATTCTCAGCAAGGTCTCTTATTTTTACCTCTGGCTAATAAATGAGATACATGTTAAGATACATAGATATGAAGTATTTTAATGAAAAACGTATTTGAGGAATAGCAATACTTATCTACCATCCCAGATTGTTTGGAAACCTCTCAAAGTAGGAAAGCGCTACTGTACTACATCTGAGTAGACAAATTCATAACAAAGGCTATGGTAGCACCACTAGGAATACAAGCGGCTTTCTTTTTAATTAGTGACAAGTGAGCACTAAAATACTTTAGTGTTTGGCACTCTCTGTAAACTCATACGAGTACGCTGGTCTGACAAGACCCGCATTTTGTGTTTCGTTATTAGAGATGGGCGAGTCCGAAAAGACTCGGAATCGCAAGACCCCAACGAGTCCGAGTCAAGGACTCGGGACTCGTTGCGAGTCCAGCGAGTCCAATGTTAATGAATAGGGACCCGAGTAATAGCGAATAATGACATTTACAACTCGCTGATGTGTCTCTGAAAGTGTGCGAGTCCAAACTCGCTGGTTTTTCTCTTATTTTGAGGCTTGTAGCCGATGATGCGAGGGAAGGGATTCTCCAGCACACACCATGGTTTAAGGAAACAGGAAGCGAGTCGCGCTGACAGGCGCACACACAGAGCGATCCATTCATCAGTGCAATCATGGCAGCAGGACGTGGCATGGTGAACACACTGCGTCTTATTGCACTTGTGGAGGCTCGTCCATTTCTATGGCTCCCTACAGATCCTGAGTATGGGGATACGACCCTAATTAATACAGCCTGGAGAGAGATCGCCCAAGAGATGTTCCCTGCGTTCCATCGGAGTGACCATGAGGAACAGAGCAATCTAAGTAAGTTAAATGAGTTCACACGTTATATATTGCATTTACTGTATATATACTCGTGTATAAGCCGACCCGTGTATAAGCCGACCCCCCCTATTTTTGCCCCGAAAAACTATGAAAACATATTCACCGCCATCCTGGTATACAGCGGCTATCACTGGTAGACAGCCCCCCAGCAGAGTATACACCTCCCCCTGCAGAGTATACAGGCCCCCAGCTGGGTATACATGCCCCCATATTGTGGTATACAGGCAGGGGCGGACTGGCCCAGGTGCCACGGGTCATGCGGCTGCAGGAGCATGAATAATCCGCATGTCCCTGAAGCAGCAGGCGGAAACGGAAGCTCCTGGCCGCGCGATGACGTCATCAGCACGCGGCTGCGTCCGGGAGTGAGCGTCTGTGAGTGGCGTGCGGCTGCGACTGTTAGCGAGCGGCTGTGAGGAGCGCGAGGCTGCGGCTGGGAGCGAGCCATAGGATAATGCGGGAGCTGCGGTGACTGTGAGGCGGCCGCCAGTCATCACCCCCCCCACCCCCCGTCCTCACCTGTGTCGGGCCAGTGAGGTAGGGTTGCGACACAAACTGTAGGGTGCCAGTCAGTCCCTGTATACAGGGCCCTCAGTGTGTGTACAGGCCCCCCCAGCAGTGGGTATACAGGGCCCCCAGCAGTGGGTAGACAGTGGCCCAGTGGGTTTACAGGGCCCCCAGCAGTGGGAATACAGGGCCCCCATAGCAGGGTATACAGGACCCTGAATGTGTTATCATGCTCCACCGCATAGTTGCCTATATTTGGATGGGGTCACAACAGTACAATGAGTTTAATGTCTGATCCTCCTGGCTCTTTCGGCCAAGGGGTTGGGTGTATATAAATACCACTAATAACCAGAGTCTGGTGCCCGCACTATTACATTCTCTATGCGTTGACATGTGTCCTGCCTCATTTGTGATTGTGGCCACGTGAGCTCAATGTCCGTAATGCTGTTGATGATGTTCCACACTGTCGTGTCACTGTGCCTTGTATACACATTACACACACAAAATGAATAAAATGTTATTGTTGATTTGTACACATACTTTTGTTGTTTCAAATATTACACATCTCTAAACCCGGTTTCAAATCATTTCACAGTTGACCATCTTAAAAAACGGTGGAGGAGCTGCCGGGACCAGCATAAGAAGCAGTACCGGCAGTACTCAGAGAGACAACCGGGAGCCGCTCCATTGCTCAACCACTACCACTTTTATGACCGGCTGTCCTTCCTTCACCCGGTGGCCGCTATGCCAAGGTATGTGTCTGCAGCACTGTTGTGTACATTTAGTATTATTTATAAATATATACATTAGTTTCCATTTTGGCTCTGTGGGTAGCAGAGTATACAGGCGGGTCTGAGGTAGCAGAGTATACAGGCGGGTCTGTGGGTAGCAGAGTATACAGGCGGGTCTGAGGTAGCAGAGTATAAGACGGCTCTGTGGTAGCAGAGTATACAGGCGGGTCTGTGGGTAGCAGAGTATACAGGCGGTCTGGGTAGCAGAGTATACAGGCGGGTCTGGGTAGCAGAGTATACAGGCGGGTCTGTGGTAGCAGAGTATACAGGCGGTCTGAGGTAGCAGAGTATAAAGGCGGTCTGTGGGTAGCAGAGTATACAGGCGGGTCTGTGGGTAGCAGAGTATACAGGCGGTCTGTGGGTAGCAGAGTATACAGGCGGGTCTGTGGGTAGCAGAGTATACAGGCGGGTCTGTGGGTAGCAGAGTATACAGGCGGGTCTGAGGTAGCAGAGTATAAGACGGCTCTGTGGGTAGCAGAGTATACAGGCGGGTCTGTGGGTAGCAGGTATAGGGCGTGGGTAGCAGAGTAACAGGACGGTCTGTGGGTAGCAGAGTATACAGGCGGGTCTGTGGGTAGCAGAGTATACAGGCGGGTCGTGGGTAGCAGAGTATAAAGACGGCTCTGTGGGTAGCAGAGTATACAGGCGGTCTGTGGGTAGCAGAGTATACAGGCGGGTCTGTGGGTAGCAGAGTATACAGGCGGGTCTGTGGGTAGCAGAGTAAAGCGGGTCTGAGTGCAGAGTATACAGGCGGTCTGAGGTAGCAGAGTATACAGGCGGGTCTGTGGGTAGCAGAGTATACAGGCGGGTCTGGGTAGCAGAGTATAAAGACGGCTCTGTGGGTTGCAGAGTATACAGGCGGGTCTGTGGGTAGCAGAGTATACACGGTCTGAGGTAGCAGAGTATACAGGCGGGTCTGAGGTAGCAGAGTATACAGGCGGGTCTGTGGGTAGCAGAGTATACAGGCGGGTCTGAGGTAGCAGAGTATAAGACGGCTCTGTGGGTAGCAGAGTATACAGGCGGGTCTGTGGGTAGCAGAGTATACAGGCGGGTCTGTGGTAGCAGAGTATACAGGCGGGTCTGTGGGTAGCAGAGTATACAGGCGGGTCTGAGGTAGCAGAGTATAAAGACGGCTCTGTGGGTAGCAGAGTATACAGGCGGGTCTGTGGGTAGCAGAGTATACAGGCGGCTCTGTGGGTAGCAGAGTATACTAGGCGGGGTCTGTGGGTAGCAGAGTATACAGGCGGTCTTGGTAGGGTAGGTCTGGTAGCAGAGTATACAGGCGGGTCTGTGGTAGCAGAGTATACAGGCGGCTCTGTGGGTAGCAGAGTATACAGGCGGGTCTGAGGTAGCAGAGTAAGCGCTCTGTGGTAGCAAGTATACAGGCGGGTCTGTGGTAGCAGAGTATACAGGCGGGTCTGAGGTAGCAGAGTATACAGGCGGCTCTGTGGGTAGCAGAGTATACAGGCGGGTCTGAGGTAGCAGAGTATAAAGACGGCTCTGTGGGTAGCAGAGTATACAGGCGGGTCTGTGGGTAGCAGAGTATACAGGCGGCTCAGTGGGTAGCAGAGTATATAGGTGATGAGAATAGGGTTAATAGATGGTGCTACAGTGTTGGGGCGTGCTAGAGGGAGCAGAGATCCGATTACTGCCATCATTTCTGACCTTATTAAAGATAGCGGCCGCAGCTAAATGACATCATGGCAAAGGTAAACATGGGGTGTGGTTAGCTGCAGGAGGTTAGTGAGAGGTGTGGGTTGTTTGGCAGAGGGCGTGGTGTGGGCGTGGTGAGCGCGGCTCCAGCGTCAGATACGCTGCGAGCGCGGAACCGCGGCACATCTCCAGGAGCAGAGGACGTGTCCGGTACGTCCGTAGCCCCCGGCCTCCCGTTGTCCGCACACACAGCCCCGCTGTGACCTCTGCAGTGTCACAGGCCCCGGCGGGCGTCTGTCATCTCCTCCTGACACTGACCTCCTCCTGATTTGATTGTCTGTGTTGTCCCCCCCCGCTGTCAGCATCAGTGATCTGCTAAGACCTGTGGTGCACAGACGGGGGAAGTACAAATGCCAGCATGCCGGGGCGGATTGGGCGCTGTGAGGGGCGCAGGTCTTGCTGTGAGCGGAGGGCGCGAGGCCGCTCGAGAAAACGCTATAGCGGCTGTGTGAGTTAAGCGTCTGCGGCTCGCGAAGGCGCATACGCGTCTCCGCTCGCAGTGACGCTAAGGAGTTTGGGATTAGGCTACAGTGCCGGAATTTCAAACTCCCGATTATATAAATAGATTATATATATATATATTGTATACCTTTCAACCCCTTCCCTGCTTTATATAGATGATATAAGCTAAAAGTTTTGTGAATTAAGTATGTCAAGTTAAAAGTGAAGTCAGGGGGACTTTTTTTTTTCATGTGAACCATTGGTGTTATTGATCGTCTAGATTAGATGGGATGGGGGGGGGGTGGGTGGTAATCAGGGGGTGAAAAATTATGTATTAGTATGGAATTAGCAAAGAAAGTCACGTATTCCTTTATGTTATGTACAGTTGGTTATTCTTTCATAATAATAACAAATATCTGATTAATAATACACAGATACACAGAGTCTAAAAAGCGTGCAACTTAATGTTTGACCTATGTTTTTGTTTCCAAATGCAATGCATTCACCAATTTTTTTTTACTTTACCCACAGAGAAGCTTACTACAGAGGGCGGCGTGCTGTGAACCCTCCACCGCCAAACAGAAGGCGGCGTGGAGAAAACCCACCACCACCACCACGGCCGGCGCCACCACCACCGCCGCCGCCACCAGCACCAACACCACCACCACCGCCGCCACCAGCACCAGCACCACCACCACCGCCGCCACCAGCACCAGCAACACCACCACCGCCGCCACCAGCACCAACACCACCACCGCCGCCACCAGCACCAACACCACCACCGCCGCCACCAGCACCAACCCCAGCTTTGGGGCATGTCCGGCCGCAAGAGGAGGAACCTGGATGCCCACCTCACAGCAGCCATGGTCTGATCCCGGGGTCACCTAATAGACGGCGTGCACAAAGTAATGCTGACTTTGCCCACAGTCTGATACCATTCCTGGATGAAATTCCATTTCACAGGCTACTGCGGGCAAGGTCAGCATTACAGATTGTGCTTGACGCCAGTCGCCCACCAAACCACCCAGGTGAGGTTTTCAATTATTTGGAGGGGTGGCAATTCAGACACTCCAACCTACAAGACAGGCCCACACCCCGGGACAGCCATGTGCCACCCCAGAGGCCTGTACCTACCTTTCCACAATGGCCACCTAACAGGGACCTACCATTTTTCCCCACACCTGCCCAGAGGATCCACCCTCAAGGGTTGCCGGAGGCCATTCATGGGGCCCTTGACCTCTTGCAGGACCAGGGTGATGGTGTCACTTTACTGGCAAGGCCGGAGGATGCGGCAACCTACCAGCAGCTGTAGACCCCTTATTTTTTTGTTTTTTATTTTGTGTTCATGTGCATTGCACAATTTCTTTATGTTATTATTTCTTATATTTTCCTACTGTTTACAAAGTTGTACCAAAAAAAAAAAAAAAAAAAAAAAAATTCTGACATTTTTACCATTATGGCGGAATAATACCCAGTTTACAAAAACTGCTTTGTGTCTGTCTTTTTTCAGGGAATGGATGTGTAGGTTGTTTTGTGGGTGGGCTTAAAGTCATCATCATTATAATTATTATTTATTTATATAGCACCGATAGGTTCCATGGCGCTTTACATGAGGATAAGGTACACAAGGAGAAGTACAATAAACATAGACAATAAGGTCATAGAGGTACAACAGGAGAGGACCCTGTACGCGTGGGCTCACATTCAACGAGGGGTGGGTGGGGATACAATAGGGTGGGGAAGGTGTCGGTCGTGGGGCGTGTAGCGGGGTGTCATGGCAGGTTGTAGGCCTGTCGGAAGAGGTGAGTCTTTAGGTGTTTCTTGAAGGTTCCCAGGGTAGGCGAGTGAGTGATGAGGTGGGGCAGCGAGTTACAGAGCATGGTTGATGCCCGGGAGAAATCCTGTATGCGGTTGTGGGAAGAGGAGATGAGGGGGGAGTGTCGGAGAAGTTCTTTGGATGAACGCAGGTAGCGTGAGGGATGGTATCGGGAGATCATGTCGGAGATGTATGGTGGGGATAGGTTGTGTAAGGCTTTGAATGTCATGATCAATGTTTTAAAGTGAGCTCTCTGTGGGGCGGGGACCCAGTGAAGGGCTTGGCAGAGGGTGTAGACAGGTGAGTAGCGTGAGGACAGATGGATTAGTCGGGCAGCAGAGTTTAGTATAGATTGGAGAGGTGCAAGAGAGTTGGCAGGGAGACCTATGCGAAGGAGGTTGCAGTAGTCAAGGCGGGAGATGATGAGGGCATTTATGAGTGTTTCAGCAGTGTCAGGATTGAGGAACGACCGAATTGGTTAAATATTTTTGAGTTGGAGTCACAGGGACTTGGTTAGGGACTACAGGTGGGGCTTGAAGGAGAGGGAGGAGTCAAGGATTACCCCGAGACAGTTGGCGTGGGGGACAGGGGAGAGAACATCATTAGCAAGTACTTTACGGCCCGCATGGCGCATGAAGTCACCTTGGTTACTAAGTGTCAAATCATGACTCCACATACAACTGTTGCTGACAAACAGTGCCTGTGTTTGGGGGGTTACTTTATGCCTTGCTATGGCAACAAGATTATGAACACACATGTGAGAGGCTGGGACGTCTACATGCTACACATCGCGTCTACGCGTTTTGTATGGAGCGTACAGTGGGACCCTTCAACAGGCTCCAGCAGGATGATAGTCCAAGCACCGCCCACGATGCAGGCATAGGATTGGTGCCTGGAAAAATTAGCCCAAGTGGCTGTTTCCCATTTTTGGTATAAATGTAGGCCTAAGGGCCATAAAAAGCTTGTTAGCCAGGGTGTCTCCCAAAGCATGATAAGCTTGTTAGCCTGGGTGGCTCAAAAAACTAGCCCAAGGGGCTGTATCCATTTTTGGTATAAATGTAGGCCTAAGGGCCATAAAAAGTTTGTTAGCCAGGGTGTCTCCCAAAGCATGATAAGCTTGTTAGCCTGGGTGGCTCCAAAAATTAGCCCAAGGGGCTGTATCCCATTTTTGGTATAAATGTAGGCCTAAGGGCCATAAAAGCTTGTTAGCCAGGGTGTCTCCCAAAGCATGATAAGCTTGTTAGCCTGGGTGGCTCAAAAATTAGCCCAAGGGGCTGTATCCCATTTTTGGTGTAAATGTAGGCCTAAGGGCCATAAAAAGCTTGTTAGCCAGGGTGTCTCCCAAAGCATGATAAGCTTGTTAGCCTGGGTGGCTCCAAAAATTAGCCCAAGGGGCTGTATCCCATTTTTGGTATAAATGTAGGCCTAAGGGCCATAAAAAGCTTGTTAGCCAGGGTGTCTCCCAAAGCATGATAAGCTTGTTAGCCTGGGTGGCTCCAAAAAATTAGCCCAAGGGGCTGTATCCCATTTTTGGTATAAATGTAGGCCTAAGGGCCATAAAAAGCTTGTTAGCCAGGGTGTCTCCCAAAGCATGATAAGCTTGTTAGCCTGGGTGGCTCAAAAATTAGCCCAAGGGGCTGTATCCCATTTTTGGTATAAATGTAGGCCTAAGGGCCATAAAAAGCTTGTTAGCCAGGGTGTCTCCCAAAGCATGATAAGCTTGTTAGCCTGGGTGGCTCAAAAATTAGCCCAAGGGGCTGTATCCCATTTTTGGTATAAATGTAGGCCTAAGGGCCATAAAAAGCTTGTTAGCCAGGGTGTCTCCCAAAGCATGATAAGCTTGTTAGCCTGGGTGGCTCAAAAAATTAGCCCAAGGGCTGTATCCCATTTTTGGTATAAATGTAGCCTAAGGGCCATAAAAGCTTGTTAGCCAGGTGTCTCCCAAAGCATGATAAGCTTGTTAGCCTGGGTGGCTCAAAAAATTAGCCCAAAGGGCTTAATAAAGTCTATTTATAAATAAAGCAGGGCGCTTGGCCCATTGCATATTATTGCTTGGACTAGGAGCATAGAAGAAGCAAGGCCAACTATGCAGTCCTAGGCTTGGTGCCTCAAAAAATTAGCCCAAAGGGCTTAATAAAGTATTTTTTTACATAAAGCAGGGCGCTTGGCCCATAGCATATTATTGCTTGGACTGGGTGCCGAATCAAATCAACAGAGCTACGGGACTTGTCATTAATTCCTGTCAAAAATGGGCATATTGTTAACAGCGCAATATCCCAATCATATTAATTATGATTAGGTTTATCTAGGATTGTGTACTGTCGTCAGGAGGGCTTAGGAACTGTGATGATATCCAATCCTTGTTGAATTTAATTAGAGTGAGCCTGTCGGCATTTTCTGTGGTGAGGCGGGACCTTCTATCAGTGACTATACCCCCAGCGGCACTGAAAACACGCTCTGATGTCACACTAGCAGCTGGGCATGCCAGCACCTCCAAGGCATACAATGACAGCTCAGTCCAAGTGTGCAGCTTGGAAACCCAGTAATTAAAGGGTACAGAAGGGTCGGTTAGGAAGCTGGTACTGTCACTGAGATACTGCTGCACCATGTTGGACAATTGTTGTCTCCTACTCAAGGTCACCGTAGTCAAATTACGTTCTTGATTGGAAGGTCTGTTGAACATCGCCCAGTTGGCGGACATCTTACCCCCACCTCTTCTTGTCATTGATGGCGTTTGTGTCCCAACCAAAGGCTGCTGTTGGAAAGAGCTGGTTCTTCGATGTATAGCGGATTCAGACGGTGATATTGCCAGCAAAATATCAAGAAGAACCCTCTTTACATGATCCATCGTTAAGCCCCTGGATGAGTGCGACAGCAGCGACTGAAATTTGTCTTTGTACCGTGGGTCCAAAAACGTTGACAACCAGTAGAGGTCGCTGTCATAGATGTGTATGACGCGTGGATCTTTGGAGACACATTGACACATTACTTCAGCCATGTGTGCTAAGCTGCAAAGACTCATCTCCTCGGTTACAACAGAATGAAGATCACTACGCGTCGTGGCCTCTAAATCGGTGTCCGCCTCCTCCTCTTCAGCCCACCCATGCTGTACCGACATAAACGTAGGGTTGGGAGTCCCATCAGGGTTCACATCAGTACCAGAGAAAAATAAATCTTCTTCATCATCACCCTCATCAACATCTTCCTGAACCAATGTAGCCTGCTGATATTGGCTAGGGTGGCTAGGATCAGCGATGTTCAATTCTGGCTCCATAGCCATCCGCTGTGCTCTCAAAGCATCTGTTTTGAGATTCAATAGGGATTCTTGGAGCAGGCAGAGCATGGGGATGGTGAGACTTATAATCGACTGATCCCCACTGACGAGTTTGGTACAGTATTCGAAGTTATCCAGCAACTCGCAAAGGTCAGCGATCCAGACCCACTCGAAAGTACCGATGTGTGTGGTATGACTTCCAGGTTGACGGGCATGTTGCAGCTGAAATTCCGCTATTGCCTTCTGCTGCTCATTAAACCTTGCCAGCATATGGAAGGTGGAGTTCCATCGCGTAGGCATGTCGCAAATTAGCCTGTGTTTCGGCAAGTTAAATTGGATTTGAAGGGCAGAAAGACTTGCAGCTGCTGTGGACGAATGTCTAAAGTGGGCGCAAATTCGCCTCACCTTATCCAGTAGCTCAGATAACTCTGGGTATATTTTGAGGAATTTCTGAACTACCAGGTTCAGGACATGAGCCATGCAAGGCACATGTACAAGTTTACCGTGCTTTATTGCCGCCACAAGGTTTGCACCATTATCGCTCACAACTAGACCTGGTTGTAGTTCCAGTGGGGCCAGCCACTCATCGGTCTGTTGCTTGAGACCTTTCCACAACTCTGTTGCAGTGTGACGTGTGTCACCTAGGCAGATAAGCTTCAGAAGAGCCTGTTGTCGCCTTGCAGAAGCAGTACTGCAAAGCTCCCAACTCGGACGTGATGGTGCTTGAGGCTCAGCAGTGGACAAGGAAGTGGCAGAAGCAGATTGGGCACTGGACATATATGAGGAGGCAGACACCCGGAATGATGTTGGGCCCGCTATTCGTGGAGTTGGAAGTATGTCAGATGGTACAGTTTTAGAAGTTGGGACACTCTCCACCAGGTTGATCCAGTGAGCCGTTAGTGAAATGTATCTGCCCTGTCCACAACTACTTGTCCACGTGTCCGTAGTTAGGTGGACTTTGGCGGTGACAGCATTTGTTAAAGCACGTTTTAAGTTGTTAACCACGTGCTGGTGTAAGGCGGGAACGGCACTACGTGAGAAAAAGTACCGGCTGGGTACAGAGTATCGTGGTGCTGCCTCAGCCATCAACTCCCGAAAAGACTCTGTACCCACAAGCCTAAACGGCAGCATTTCCACAGCTAACAACTTGGCTATTTTCGCTGTCACTTTTTGGGAATATGGGTGTGTCGGTTGGAACTTCCGCTGTCTTTCATACAGCTGTGGCACAGACAACTGCACGTTTGGACCAGACTGACAAGAGGATTGACTACTGTCATGTCTGTCTTGTAAAGCACCTTGGGAGGAGTACGCTTGAGCAGGAGCTGAAGCCTGAACACTTGCTGGTGAAGGATGTATCTGAGGTGGCCTGGAAGTGTTTGGATCAGAAGGCACTGATTTTGAACCCTGATAGGGTGCCCACTGAATTGGGTGCTTAAGAGACATATGCTTGCGCATACTGCTGGTGCTCTGGTTTCCTTTTACCGTGCCTCTGCTAAGCCTTGCCTGGCACATCTTACAGATAACCATATTTGGTAATGTTGGGCTATCCTTAAAAAATTTCCACACACTGGCTGTTCGTCCTTTATTTTTAATTGGAGGAAGAGGAGGATGACTCTGTTCAACACCAACTTGGACACATTTTGGGCAACTGTGTTTGCAGTTTGTGCAACAGTTGGCACAGTTTGTGCCACAGTTGACGCTATTTGGGCAACTGTTCTCACAGTTTGTGTTCTGGAGACAGTACGCCTTTGTGATTTTGCCAGTGGTACATAGCTACTTTCGTCCTCCTGGCTGCTCTCTTGGCTATGCAATTCAGCAATCCAGGTAGGATCTGTGGTGTCATCATCCACCCCTTCCAGTTCAAAGGATTCTGGATAAACTGACTGAGCAGGCTGGCCAGATGAGATGTGTGTCTCATCATCCTCATCATCATCCACCTCCTGAGATACTGTTTGCATTTCGTGAAAGTGTCTTTCCTCAGGACGCGCTACTTCCAAACTTTGGCCATGAGTAGACATTTCGTCTACTTCAAGTATCTCGTCAGGCAGTGACAAAGAAACCCCTTGATAAGAACCGAATAAGTCATCCGAGTGACCAAGGTCCATATTCAAATTTTCCTCTGGCTGCCGATGGGTTGAGGCAATATGACGACTTTGAGGATTGGATGGCGCTGCATTGTCTGTAGCGACACTAGAATGTCTTGCCACGGATGATTGCGTACTGCAAGAACCAGTGGTCGAGGGCGTCTGAGCCATCCAAGATGTTATCTTGTCATGCTCATCCGGCCTCAACACACGTTTTCTTTGAGTACTGGGATTTCTAGGTAGAAAAAAGGACGTTCTATCAATCCTAGGCTGTGTACTTGTACCAGTGCCTTCTTGGGCAAGACTGCTGCGGCCACGAGCTCGTCCCTGTCCCTTTGCAACATCCTTTTTGGTAATTGTTTTTTTTGAGACATTGTAGATGAATGCACAGTCACCAAGTTGGAGTTAGGTGTTGCTGTATGCGTCACTTGCTGGCGGGGTAAGTGTGCGCGCGCACACTTGGCAGTGAAGCCGCACACTACACTCCCTAAAAAAATTAGTTTCAAGTGCGCACAGCCACCGAGATGTGGTTAGGTTAGCTGAATGCGTCACTTGCTGGCGGGGTAAGTGTGCGCGCTCACACTTGGCAGTGAAGCCGCACACTACACTCCCTAAAAAAATTAGTTTCAAGTGCGCACAGCCACCGAGATGTGGTTAGGTTAGCTGAATGCGTCACTTGCTGGCGGGGTAAGTGTGCGCTGTCACACTTGGCAGTGAAGCCGCACACTACACTCCCTAAAAAAATTAGTTTGAAGTGCGCACAGCCACCGAGATGTGGTTAGGTTAGCTGAATGCGTCACTTGCTGGCGGGGTAAGTGTGCGCTCTCACACTTGGCAGTGAAACCGCACACTACACTCCCTAAAAAAATTGGTTTGAAGTGCGCACAGCCACCGAGATGTGGTTAGGTTAGCTGAATGCGTCACTTGCTGGCGGGGTAAGTGTGCGCTCTCACACTTGGCAGTGAAACCGCACACTACACTCCCTAAAAAAATTAGTTTCAAGTGCGCACAGCCACCGAGATGTGGTTAGGTTAGCTGAATGCGTCACTTGCTGGCGGGGTAAGTGTGCGCTCTCACACTTGGCAGTGAAACCGCACACTACACTCCCTAAAAAAATTGGTTTGAAGTGCGCACAGCCACCGAGATGTGGTTAGGTTAGCTGAATGCGTCACTTGCTGGCGGGGTAAGTGTGCGCTCTCACACTTGGCAGTGAAACCGCACACTACACTCCCTAAAAAAATTAGTTTCAAGTGCGCACAGCCACCGAGATGTGGTTAGGTTAGCTGAATGCGTCACTTGCTGGCGGGGTAAGTGTGCGCTGTCACACTTGGCAGTGAAGCCGCACACTACACTCCCTAAAAAAATTAGTTTCAAGTGCGCACAGCCACCGAGATGTGGTTAGGTTAGCTGAATGCGTCACTTGCTGGCGGGGTAAGTGTGCGCTGTCACACTTGGCAGTGAAGCCGCACACTACACTCCCTAAAAAAATTAGTTTCAAGTGCGCACAGCCACCGAGATGTGGTTAGGTTAGCTGAATGCGTCACTTGCTGGCGGGGTAAGTGTGCGCTGCTCACACTTGGCAGTGAAGCCGCACACTACACTCCCTAAAAAAATTGGTTTGAAGTGCGCACAGCCACCGAGATGTGGTTAGGTTAGCTGAATGCGTCACTTGCTGGCGGGGTAAGTGTGCGCTCTCACACTTGGCAGTGAAACCGCACACTACACTCCCTAAAAAAATTGGTTTGAAGTGCGCACAGCCACCGAGATGTGGTTAGGTTAGCTGAATGCGTCACTTGCTGGCGGGGTAAGTGTGCGCGTCACACTTGGCAGTGAAGCCGCACACTACACTCCCTAAAAAAATTAGTTTCAAGTGCGCACAGCCACCGAGATGTGGTTAGGTTAGCTGAATGCGTCACTTGCTGGCGGGGTAAGTGTGCGCTGTCACACTTGGCAGTGAAGCCGCACACTACACTCCCTAAAAAAATTAGTTTCAAGTGCGCACAGCCACCGAGATGTGGTTAGGTTAGCTGAATGCGTCACTTGCTGGCGGGGTAAGTTTGCGCTGTCACACTTGGCAGTGAAGCCGCACACTACACTCCCTAAAAAAATTAGTTTCAAGTGCGCACAGCCACCGAGATGTGGTTAGGTTAGCTGAATGCGTCACTTGCTGGCGGGGTAAGTGTGCGCTCTCACACTTGGCAGTGAAACCGCACACTACACTCCCTAAAAAAATTAGTTTCAAGTGCGCACAGCCACCGAGATGTAGTTAGGTTAGCTGAATGCGTCACTTGCTGGCGGGGTAAGTGTGCGCTGTCACACTTGGCAGTGAAGACGCACACTACACTCCCTAAAAAAATTGGTTTGAAGTGCGCACAGCCACCGAGATGTGGTTAGGTTAGCTGAATGCGTCACTTGCTGGCGGGGTAAGTGTGCGCTCTCACACTTGGCAGTGAAACCGCACACTACACTCCCTAAAAAAATTAGTTTCAAGTGCGCACAGCCACCGAGATGTGGTTAGGTTAGCTGAATGCGTCACTTGCTGGCGGGGTAAGTGTGCGCTGTCACACTTGGCAGTGAAGCCGCACACTACACTCCCTAAAAAAATTGGTTTGAAGTGCGCACAGCCACCGAGATGTGGTTAGGTTAGCTGAATGCGTCACTTGCTGGCGGGGTAAGTGTGCGCACTCACACTTGGCAGTGAAGCCGCACACTACACTCCCTAAGGTGGAGTACGTGCTAGCAGCAACGCACTGGTCTGCCACAGAAAAAATAACGCTCTATGGCTTATTAGGAACAAAAATCGATCTGGTGCAAAAACAAAAATGAAACAGCACCTCAGCTAAGCCTCTGACTGCAGCTGTTAGCAAAGCTGAGTGAGTAAGCTAAGCTATGAGGTCCGTCCTGTGTGCACTCTAAGGCTTCTCCTTCCTTCCCTCCCTGCCTGCCTGCCTACACAGCACTACTCCGTCCTCCTCCTAGCTCTCAGAAGAGCTTTTTGGGTTAATAAAAGGAATCTTCCCTACACTGACAATCCCTGATCTGCTCCAGCATATATCTCTCTCTCCCTATACTAGGTCAGATCGTCTCAGGAATGTGCCCAAAATGGCGGGGACAAGCCTTATATACTGCCTTGCCTGTCATAGATGACATAGGCATGACGCTGGACAGCAGCCAATCATAGTCCTGACACAACCAACTTTGCTATGCCATTACTGACTATGATTGGCTATCTTCACACGTTTTCTGACCTAACACGCACGCTGTGCTGACTCGGAACATAACAGATTCTGTATTCCACAGTCCGAATCCCGAATACAGTATACAGGACTCGGATTCGTAGACTCGTAGGACTCGGAATCGTAGACTCGCTCAGACTCGCTGCTGACAGCGGGTATCTGTGACGAGTCAAGCTTATTGCCATTGAATTCCATTGGACTCGTCACTGTGCGAGTCCAAGCTGGGAGATTCGCCGAGTAACGAGTCCTGCGAGTACCTTCAGAATCGCCGAGTCCCGAGTCCTAGCGAGTAGACTCGCCCATCCCTATTCGTTATATAATTAACTTCCAAAGAAAAGAATGGGGAATGTAAGTAGTATGTGTGCCAAATCATCTAAAAACCCATTTAAGGAAACCAATTGAATACAACTTTCAGAAATAGATCAATAGTGGATATGATATACATATGGGCAACCTACAAATGGAACATCTATATCATAAAGATTATGCAAGTTTTTTACAAGCGTTTTTGGAGATCTGCATTTTCAAAAACGCATGTAAAAACGCACCCACAGGCCCCCATGTTAAAAGCGCAAGCCCTAATAGCAAAAACGCATGTGTGACAGTACCATGCGTTTTTGGTGCATTTCCAAAAACGCATGCGTTTTTTAATATGGGGCCCTATGGGAAACACATGCAAAAACGCATGTACAATTAGTACCATCCAAAAACGCATGCGTTTTCCATAGGAGCCCATGTTTAAAAAACGCATGCGTTTTGATGTCAGCTAATCACATAATAGCAAAAACGCACACAAAAACGCATGGTACTGTCACACATGCGTTTTTGCTATTAGTGCATGCGTTTTTTAACATGGGGGCCTATGGCTGGGGTCACACTTGACATGAGTTTTTTTAGTGATTTACAAAAACTCATGCGTTTTAACATGCATTTTTCATGTCATCATGAGTTTTTTAAGGTTTGCGATGGCTCCCTGCGTTTTTGGCTGCGTTTTTAAATCCGCACCAAAAAATAGTGCATGTACTATTTTTTGGTGCGTCTTGAAAAACGCATGCATTTTTGTAGAAAACGCATCGTTTTTATAACATGGGCCCCTATGGAAAACGCATGCAAAAACGCATGTGCAATTAGTACCATTTAGTGCCATTCAAAAACGCATGCGTTTTCCATAGGAGCCCATGTTAAAAAAATGCATGCATTTTCTAAAACGCATGCGTTTTTTCTAACATGGGCTCCTATGGAAAACGCATACGTTTTTGGATGGTACTAATTGTACACGCGTTTTTGCATGCGTTTCCCATAGGGCCCCATATTAAAAAACGCATGCGTTTTTGGAAATGCACCAAAAACGCATGGTACTGTCACACATGCGTTTTTGCTATTAGGGCATGCGCTTTTTAACATGGGGGCCTATGGGTGCATTTTTTACATGTGTTTTTGAAAACGCAGGTCTCCAAAAACGCTTGTGAAAAATGCAACTGTGACCCTAGCCTGTCTCTCCTCACAAGAGAGGTATATGAATCTGTAACTTCCATTCACACAGCTTTCCTGCCTGTCTCTCCTCACAAGAGAGGTATATGACTCAGTAACTTCCATTCACACAGCTTTCCTGCCTGTCTCGCCTCACAAGAGGGGTATATGAATCTGTAACTTCCATTCACACAGCTGTCCTGCTTGTCTCTCCTCACAAGAGAGGTATATGACTCTGTAACTTCCATTCACACAGCTTTCCTGCATGTCTCTCCTCACAAGAGAGGTATATGAATCTGTAACTTCCATTCACACAGCTGTCCTGCCTGTCTCTTCTCACATGAGAGGTATATGAATCTGTAACTTCCATTCACACAGCTTTCCTGCCTGTCTCTCCTCACAAGAGAGGTATATGACTCTGTAACTTCCATTCACACAGCTTTCCTGCCTGTCTCTCCTCACAAGAGAGGTATATGAATCTGTAACTTCCATTCACACAGCTGTCCTGCTTGTCTCTCCTCACAAGAGAGGTATATGACTCTGTAACTTCCATTCACACAGCTTTCCTGCATGTCTCTCCGCACAAGAGAGGTATATGAATCTGTAACTTCCATTCGCATAGCTGTCCTGCCTGTCTCTCCTCACATGAGAGGTATATGAATCTGTAACTTCCATTCACACAGCTTTCCTGCCTGTCTCTCCTCACAAGAGAGGTATATGAATCTGTAACTTACATTCACACAGCTTTCCTGCCTGTCTCTCTTCACAAGAGAGGTATATGAATCTGTAACTTCCATTCACACAACTTTCCTGCCTGTCTCTCCTCACAAGAGAGATATATGAATCTGTAACGTCCATTCACACAGCTTTCCTGCCTGTCTCTCCTCACAAGAGGGGTATATTAATCTGTAACTTCTATTAACAACATACTTGTCTTTTATTAATGTAATATACTGAAATCATCTTACTGTGTGTGATGTGGGATGTTCAGAGGTTATCTTTGGTTCAGAAGTGTTTAAGACCCATGATGCCCAGGAACTCTGTTTATTTGTGTTGCATTTATTGCCTCCTGCTGTCCTGAGTTTCTTTGATTGATTGATTAACGAGTTTAATAGACCCAGATCTAAGTAGAAACTCACCATATATTTAGAGCCAGCTAAGTAGTGCAATCATGCGGGGTCTTGCAATCATGCCAACTGCATAAGTGCCGGTTGTACAAGTGTTATGCAGTTACACCAGGCAGTTCAACGGGGCAGGAAACGGTTAAGTCATGCAAGACAAACCAACAGATATGTAATTTGATCACTTGTGCTGCAATTATGTATTCACTAAGTAAACCCCAGACTACTCTTCACTACTGACCACTCACCCACCACTACAGCTCTCCTTCCTGCTGCATCTGATCCATGCTACTCCCATCTCCCACTCACCATCCACAATGTATCCCCTCCTTTGCACTCTCACTCCCATCCTTCTCCTCTTCCTGCTACCCTCCATCCAGCAACAAAGTACTTCTCTCACCCTACATCCTACCTAACCACCTCACTCACTCCTCTGAACTATTCCTTCACTTTCAATTCTCCATCTCCAATCAGGCATGCCCACCATGTAAACTCTCTTGCTTCCACCTGCTAACCCTCTCTCTGCTCCTCCTACTCGCTGGCAACATTTACCCTAATCCCGCCCCCCACCCCGCCACATCCCCACAGTCACCTACACCCCACCCCCACGTCCCATCACCAACTCTCATAACCTCACCATCACCCACCCTCGCAACCTGACCAACCTTAGACCCATCCCCCCAGCCCCTGCTCCTATAATCTCCCTGCCAGGTGCACTCTGGAATGCCCGCTCAGTCTGTAATAAACTCCCATACATCCATGAACTCTTTATTTCTAATAAACTCTCTTTGGCATCACAGAGATCTGGCTCACGCCCTCCGACACGGCCTCCCCTGCTGCACTATCCTACGGCAGATTCAATCTTTCCCACACCCCCTGCCTCTCTGACAAACATGGTGGAGGTGTCGGTATACTCCTATTCGACACCTGCTCCTTCGCCCCTATTCCATTACCCCCCTCTGCTACTCTCTCATCTTTCGAAGCCCACTCTTTCTGCATCTTCTCCCCCTGTAACCTCCAGCAAGCCATCATCTACTCCCCCCCTAGATCCATCCCCACGTTCCTCGACCACTTCACCACCTGGCTACGTCATTTCCTCTCTACTGACATCCCCACCATCATTATGGGCGATTTCAATATCCCCATTGACACTGCCCACCCAACTGCCTCTCAGCTTCTTTCCCTGACCTCCTCCTTTGGGCTCTCCCAATGGTCCTCCTCTACCACCCACAAAGGTGGCCACACGCTGTATCTAATCTTTACCTGTCTTTGCTCCCTTACTAACCTTACAAACTCAACCCTCCCACTGTCTGACCACAATCTGCTGACCTTCTCCTCCCTCACCTCCCCTACTACACCACCTCCTCGCCGCAAACTTGATCATCCCCGCAGAAACCTAAAACACATTGATCTACACTCACTCTCAGAATCCCTTCTCCCTCTCGCCAACATAACATCTATACGTGACACAGACACTGCCACCACCCTCTACAACACCACATTAACCAAGGCGCTCGACCTAGTAGCCCCCCTCACACACCACGCTCCACGCACTAACAGGCAACCCTGGCACACCACCGTCACTAAAGACCTGAGACGGGCATCCAGGGTCGCCGAGAGGCGATGGAAAAAATCACGTTCCACTGAGCACTTTGCGCTATTCAAACAGTCCCTCATTGCCTTCAAGACTGCACTTACTGCCGCCAAACTTCTCATCCCTAATAACCTCCCTGTCCCGCAACCCCAAACAAATTTTCTTTTGGTGAGTTTTTTCCTTTGGGCAGCGCGGACCGTGTCACACCTGTACTCCCATCATCTCCTTGAATTTCACTACTGGTCAGTAGTTGGTGGAGGTCCTGCAGCAGCTGAGAGATTCTTCTCTAAAAGCCTTCAAACCAGTTGTGGGGCCCACAACTGAATCAGGTGAGTGGCTCCTCAGCATCACTCTTTCTAGTGTCACTAGTGATAGGGCACTATTGCGCCTCTTGTCCCCCACCCTCTTATTTTTTGCAAGAAACTTTTCAAAACCTTCAATTCCTTACTCCGCCCACCTGCTCCCCCTCCCTCTCCCCTTATCTCTGCAGAAGACTTTGCCTCCTTCTTCAAAGAAAACATTGACAGAATCAGACACAGCTTTGATCCACTGTCCCCACAGACTCCCTTTTCACCTATACTGCCCTCCTTCCATCAACTGCTTCCCCCCTTAACTGAAGACCAGCTCACCTCCCTCCTGTCAAAATCACACCTCACCACCAGCGCCCACGACCTGCTCCCATCCCACCTCATTCCCAACCTCACCACCGTTATCATCCCAGCCCTAACTCATCTTTTCAACCTATCACTTACCACTGGCACCTTCCCCTCAGCCTTCAAAACTGCCTTGATCACACCCATCCTCAAAAAACCCTCCCTAGACCCCACAACTGTCTCCAACTACCGCCCTATATCTCTCCTCCCTTTCGCAATTGATTCATACAGGTGTATCCAGTTAATTTGCCTAATTGCAATTCATGTGTGCAAACTCAAGATAAAATCATAACTAGCTGCAAAGAAAAAAAGATAATGCATTTGAAATAATTGAGAGAGAAAAAATCATATGCGAAAAAAATCATATAAAAATTAAACAACAATATTCCAACATTGTACAAAAAAACACACACATGAAAAACCATGAGCATACGAAAAAGTAAAAACCAATGACAGAATGCAAAATTCTGAAAAACTTATAAATAAATAAAATGAAATGAACAAATTTGATAAACATATATTCAAAACCCTGAGCAAATGACAAATAATAATTGTTAATACAAAATTTCCTTACTGGACAATATTAAAATAATACAAATACTGGCACAGAACATGGTAAAAGCGGTCACCATGAGGAGTTTTTAATACAAGAAAAAATAATTGAGTGCATATACATATGAAATTTTATCAAATTAATCCTGGTTATAATAATGTAACATGACATGCTGTCTCAGATTTAATCCAAATGAATGTTGAGTACCCAGCACAAAAATCCAATAAGTTTCTCGTGTTAATAATGCCCGCTTATTATTCCCACCCCTGCCAGAAGGGGTTAATTTATCGATCCCAAATACCTGCATAGTAACAACACTCAGACTATGATGGACAGCAATGTGTTTTGATGCAGCCAAGATGCTCTTACTGAAACTAAGTGGTGATTTATAATTGGCCACATCCCACAATTGTTCATTGATGCAAATTTTCAATCTGCGAGAAGTGCATCCGATATAGCACAAAACGCAGGCTGTGCATCTGATGTAGTATATTGCATTATTTGTTTTGCAATTGAAGTAACTGTGAATGGGATACTAGTTTGAATGATTGTGGTTCTCAAATGATGCACATTTAGAGGCCAAGGTTGAGGTTTTACAATGATTTTCCCAGTATCGGAAAAAACCTTTACAATGAAGCCAGGTTCTAGATTATTTTGTGGGGTTAAAAAAGATGGGAGATAAAAAAAAATCCTTTTTCTGAGTTCATTACTCGTTACTTTAGATTCATTGATGATAAGTTATTTGTTTGGTGGGGATCCCCAGCTTCTGTAGTGGCTTTTTCTGATTATATAAATTCTAATGATTTGAATCTCACCTTCACTGTCTTCCATCAAAAAGATACCATTACCGGTAATTTCTTGGACCTTCGTTTAACTGGTATTCCAGGAGATAATGTATCTACAGCTTTATATCGTATGCCTCCTGGTGGAAACACCATACTTCATGCCAAAAGCTTCCATCCACCCCACACTATCAAATCAGTACCAGTGGGAAAATTCACCCGTGCTTTGAGAAATTGTAGTGATTTCACCACTTATTCAAATGAATCTAAGGTAATGAACTCCAGACTTGCTGACAGGGGTTAGGGTATGTGCACACTTTGGCGGGTTTGTGCCGGTGGGCGGCTGGGCGGACCCGCCAGGAAGCTCTGCAGCCGTCCACCGGCTTCCTGGCAAGTATGTGCGGCGGGTGACGGGCGGGTGACGGGCGGGTGCACAGCGGGTTAGCGGAGGCGATTCTGCAGCGGCTGGAAGCAGCACATGATTCTGCTTGCAGCCGCTGCAGAACCGGCCGGTTTATAGAACATGCACATTCGTTGCTAACCCGCTGGGAACCCAGCGGTTTAGCAACAGATGAGCATGTGTAAACCGCCGGTGTGTGCACACCGGGTGTCGGTTTCCATAGGTTTTAATGTTAACCCAAAAGCCGCTTTTGGATTAACATAAATTTACATAAAACTCATGGAAACCGACCGGCGGTTTCCGCTACTAAACCTGCACAAACCCAGCCAGTGTGCACATACCCTTATTCTTCCCAGCTTTTGAAACAAGCACAAAATATAGTCAAGTTAAAAAGCCGCAAGGGTTTATTAAGCCATTATAGTAAGCATCCAACAACTCCAGCTTCACCATCTGAGAAAAAAACTGCTTTCACTATTACACTTGTCATTCCTATTCAATACAATCCGCATTTCAGGAGCATCACGGAGAATATACAGCACAATCTTTCCATTTTGTACGAAGACCCAGTCTTAGCCACGATTTTAGTGCATGGTTGCAAAATTGTGGCTAAGTCTAGGGTCACACATTGCAGTATGTTTTTCTGGCTTTTCCGAAACCTGAGTCCGTTTTTTGAAAATGCCATTTTGCATTTAAAAAATGTATATGCGTTAACGCATACGTTAACGCATTGTACCTATATGCACCATGTGTTAACGGATGCGTTTCCCATAGGGCCCCATGTTAAAAAAATGTTATGCGTTTTTTTAATGCACCCAAAAACGTTACTTGCAGCATTTTTTGGGGGCAGGAAAAAACAGCATAGCGTTTTTGAAAAACGCAGTGACACTTAAGTACAGCATGCGCTAATGGAATCTGTTTTTGGACTTTGAAAAAAAAGTCCATAAATGGATCCAGGGCAAAACAGACTGCCATGTGTGACCTTAGCCTTAGAAAGCTCCTTCTTTAGGGAACTTGTTAACTTCCAGCTTTTTTAACCCCACAAAAAAATCTAGAACCTGGCTTAATGGTAAAGGTTTTTTCAGATGTGGGGCAAATCAATGTAAAACCTGCACCTTGATTTCTAAATGTACATCTTTTGAAGACCACAATCATTCAAACTCATATCCCATTTGCAGTTACATCAATTGCAACGTAAAGAATGTGATATACTGCATCAGATTCACAGCTTGTGAATTGTGCTATATCGGATACACTTTTCGCAGGTTGAAAATTTGCATCAATGAACATTTGCAGGATTTGGCCAACTATAAATCACCACTTATTCTCAGTAAGGGTGCCTTCACACTTGCGTTTGTGTCTACATGCGTATGGCATGCAGACGCAAACGCAGTGCAATGCAGTCCATACTGATGTGAACGCAGCGGAGAATCTCCGCATGCGTGCACATTAGTATGCACCCCAGCCAGCCAATCAGCTGTCTTGGGGGCAGCCGGGAGGAGGAGATCAGCAGCAGAGATCTCCTCCTCCCGGCCACAGCTGATCTTCCGCCGGTGTCAGCATGGGAGATTTGAAGATACAGCAGATCTGACAGCTGTTTAAATCTCCCGCACTGACACTGAATAGGGTCATATTGGTGCAGGAGATAAGGAACAGCTAATTGCTGCTTCAAATCTCCCGTGCCGACATCACCTATTCGGTGTCGGCGCGGGAGATTTAAACAGCTGTTAGATCAGCTGTATCTTCAAATCTCCTGCGCTGACACCGGCAGGAGAGTAGCTGCGGCCGTAGCTAATCTCCCGGTGGCCGCCGCTGATCACCGGTGGCCACTGGGAGAGATTTCAATGAGATCCACAGCGTTCTCCTGCGCTGTCATGCGGAGGACACTGCGGATCCATTGACTTCAATGCATGGCTTGTGCGCTTGCGGGAACTTGCAGATAAAACAAGCGCCCGCAAGTGCACAAAAAATGCAATATGCTGCGTTTGGAGTGCACTCGGAGGGCGCACAAATTGTGCGCATCCGAGCGCAGCTGCAGCCAAATGCAGGCACATGCTTTCCCATGTTAAACATAGGAACGCATGTGCGCAAGCGTTTGGCTGCGTTCGGTGTGCTGCGTGCCAAATGCAAATGTGAAGGCACCCGAAGAACATCTCGCCTGCATCACTTTGCTATCCATCATAGTCTGAGTGTCGCTACTATGCAGGTATTTGGGATTGATAAATTAACCCCTTCTGGCAGGGGTGGGGATAATAAGTGGGCATTATTAATGAGAAACCTATTGGATTTTTGTGCTGGGTACTTGACATCCATTTAGATTAAATCTGAGATGGAATATCATGTTCCATTATTAAAACCTGAATTAATTTGGGGAGCCTGATGAAGATTTAATAAATCTATGCATATTCAACTCTAGGAGCTGGACTATTACTTCTTCTACCAATTGGACCTCCCTACTTTAGACTAACATGTTTGACATATTAGTATATTAATGAAAGTAATAAAATTCCTGCAATTGTATAATACCTAAATGGGATCCCGATGCTATCGCAATGGGTGAGTGGTGACATCACTAGGGGGGCACGCTTTATGGTGCCTGGTGTGGTGGCCATTCTCTCCCTGAGCAGTCTCCCCACCCACCCCTCACCCCATGCTCTCTTCCAATATATGTAAATGAATGTATTTTTATTTAAAAATCTGTTTCTGTGGTGGGTTTTTAATCAATAAAGTGTTTAAATTCCTGGTAAGAAATTTGTAGGGCTTCATTGTATTTTCTATTGCCAGCACAAGTAAACCAAGCAGCTACTGGACGCCAACCCCTGCTGCCTGGTATTACATTCGCTGGCATTGAAAAATTCAGGGGAGTCCAAATTTTTTTTTTGTTATTTAAAGAAATAATTTTTTAAATATATTGGCGTCAGCTTTGCCATATTTTCTATTTCCAGCCAAGGTAACCCCGACAGCTGGTGGCCAGAATTCTTAGCAGACAGCCCAGAATTGGCACCTCAAAGAGAGATGAAAAAACTGGTGGTTGATGTCAGCTTTTTTTGGCAGCTGACATCAAGTCCTATTGCTAACATCAGCCATCAGTATTACAGCCGGCCATTAGCAGCACTTTCAGTAAAGAGAGAAAAAACCCAATACAGAGAGAATCCTTTATGGTATACAAAATAGAAACAGACACCTCGATTTCCACTTTTTTAGCTCCCAACAAGTTCCCCTCCAACGTAATCCAATGATTACTGTAATCTTGTGGTGGAAGAGGTGGGGTGGTAAAATGCATCATGCGGCTACCATCTTTGTATACCCAAGTGTCTAAAGATAGCTGCCACATGAGTAAATGTGCATGTGCTCTCCCTGTGCTGTCTGTCTTCCTGCTTCTGCTGTCTCTCTGGCCTCCCCTTGTGCACTCTCTCTGCCCCCCTGTGCTGTCTCTCTGCCCCCCTGTGGTCGGTCTCTGCTCACGCTGAGCTGTCTCTCTGTACGCCTGTTCTGTCTCTTTGCCCCCGTGCTGTCTCTCTGCCCCCCAGTGGTTACTCTCTGCACACCCTGTGCTATCTCTCTGCCCCCTTTGTGGTGTCCGTCTGGTTCCCCTGTGCTGTCTCTCTGTCCCCCTGTGCTGACTCTCTGCCCCCCTGTGTTGTCTCTCTGCCCCAAGCTGTCTTTCTGCTCTTCCCTGTGCTGACTCCCTGCCCCTATGCAATCTCTCTGCCCCCTTACTGTCTATTTGGCCCCCCTTGAGCTGTCTCTCTTCCCATCTGTGCTGTCTCTCTAGTTCTCCTGTGCTCCCTCTCTGCCCCTATGCTGTCTCTGCCTCCACTTGTGTTGTCTCTTTGCCACCCTTATACTGTTTCTTTGTCCCCCTGTGCTGTCTATTTGGCCCCCCTGTGGTCGCTCTCTGCACCGCCTCTGTGCTTAGTCTCATGCGGCAAGCTGTGGTTGAGAGCGGGCTGCGGGGAGCAGGGAGCAGGCAGAGGCGGAGACTGGGGAGGAGAGGGCAGGTGAGGTTACCACAGGTTCTGTAGGTCTGTGTCAAACAAAGGACCTGTGGTGATGTCATGGTCATGTGATCTGGTACATGCATCTGGCTCCGCCCATGCCTGTGACATCACCACAGGTACTGAAGGTCAGTCTGAGCTTATCGGCAGGGGTGGATGGCTGACATCAGGATGAGGCAAAGGGTTAATGGGGGGTTTTGGGTGGCATCACTGTCGGCTATCGGCGGTACCCATGGTGGTCCCATACTGCAAGCGGTCACCATATTTGGACACCAATCACTTGGGTGTGCAAATATGGCGACTGGAACTTGTTCTGGGCTCTGGTCAATCAGAGGATAGGAGGACACTTGATGGCGGAAGTTGATGACAGACGGGACAGGGTAAGTATTATGTAAGATCTGCAAAATTACAGTATAGGAAATCAAGTGACCACAAGTTCAAGTCTCCAAGTGGGCTAATAAAAAATGTAATAAATTATTTTACAATAATTAAAAAGATATCTAAAAAAAGCAAAATATACCAAATTTTAAAATCACACCCTTCACTTTTCTAGGACTGCAAATACGAAAATAAAATAAAAACAGTATAACGTAACTGAAATGACTAAGAGAATGTCACCAGATTATTTTTACCTCAAGGTAAACGTTATAAAAATAGTGAATTGCAGTTTGTTGTTTCATAGTCACTCCACACTAGGAATTTTTTCCATTTTGCATTCCTTTGCATGGTAAAATGAATGATGTAAAAAAATAGAGTATGCTTATGCATTGCAGGTTTTTTAATACAAATCAAACACAATAAATGTCATAATTGCTGGAATATTTCATTCTCTATAGCATAGATATATAATTTATTACATTTGGAATTCAGAGTACTAAGATCCATATGAGTTAATGCCTGAAGCCTCGAAGTGCTGGTGTATTTTATTGACATATGAGGAAATTACATATTTTGGAGCCTTGAGGTCTAAACTAGTGAATATGCTTAATGAAACTAAAAAGTCAAGCTTAAACTTTTCATCCAAAAAGGAATGTTTAATTTGCTTTACAGGGTGGGCCATTTAAATGGATACACCTAAATAAAGTGAGAAGGGTTGGTGATATCAACTTCCTGTTTGTGGCACATTAGTATATGGGAGGGGAAAAACGTTTCCAGATGGGTGGTGACCATGGCAGCCATTTAGAAGTCGGCCATTTTGGATCCAACTTTATTTTTTTCAATGGGAAAAGAGTCATTTGACACATCAAACGTATTGGGAATTTCATAAGAAAAATGATGTAATGCTTGGTTTTAACGTAACTTTATTTTTTCATGAGTTTTTTACAAGTTCATGACCATTTATGAAATGTGTTCAAAGTGCTACCCATTGTGTTGGATTGTCAATGCAACCCTCTTCTCCCACTCTTGACACACTGATGGCAACACCGCAGAAGAAATGCCAGCACAGGCTTCCAGTATCCGTTGTTTCAGATGCTACACATCTTGTATCTTCACAGCATAGACAATTGCCTTCACATGAGTGATGAGGCAAGCTTCTTTGTGAATTGTGCAGTTAACAAACAAAACCACCACTATTGATCTGACACTAACCCACAGTGGATAGATCCCTCCAAGACTTTTGGAACACAAAAATTAATGGTATAGTGTGGTATATGGGGTACAAAGATAGTGGGGCCATTCCTCATCAATGGAAACCTTAATTCCACTGGATATCTGGAGTTTCTAAATGATTCAGATATCCAGTGGTATTGAGGTTTCCATTGATGAAGACTGGCCCCGCTATCTTTGTACCCCATATACCACACCATACCATCACTTTTTTTGTTCCAACAGTCTTGGAGGGATCTATCCACTGTGGGTTAGTGTCAAACCAATAGTGATGATTTTGTTTAATTTCACCATTCACAAAAAGGTTTGCCTCATCATTCATCTGAAGGAAATTGTCTATGCTGTGAAGATACGAGATGTGCAGCATCTGAAACAACGGATACTGGAAGCCTGTGCTAGCATTTCTTCTGCGGTGTTGCTATCAGTGTGTCAAGAGTGGGAGAAGAGGGTTGCATTAACAATCCAACACAATGGGCAGCACTTTGAACACATTTTATAAGTGGTCATAAACGTGTAAATAACTCATGAAAGAATAAAGTTATGTTAAAACCAAGCACACCATTGTTTTTCTCATGAAATTCTCAATACGTTTGATGTCACATGACCCTCTTCCCATTGAAAAAAATAAAGTTGTATCCAAAATGACCAACTTCAAAATGGCCACCATGGTCACCACCCATCTGGAGAAGTTTTCCCCCTCCCAAATACTAATGTGCCACAAACAGGAAGTTGATATCACCAATCATTCCCATTTTATTTAGGTGCATCAATATAAATGGCCAACGCTGTACTCTATATGGCTTTCATCAATCTTTTTTTTCAAACATTTAAATCTCTATGTCGATAAAAGAAAAAAAATTATATGACAAAATTCTGTCTATGTATTTACAATGCAAGCATGCAGAGTGTTACTAACAACACCAGTACAAATCTGTACAAATAAGAGAAAAGACAGTAAATGTCTCCAATTGTATTATAATCAATTGCCAATATCATGTATTGGGGTTGAAGTGCAGCAAGTATGAACACTCAGTTTGCCAAAGCATGTAGGTTTATAGTGAATTTAGCAGAGATACGGTAGCTGTTGTCCCCATTTTTGTATACTGTTATATTGTGGACTCATACCTATTCTAGGTCATTCTGCAGAAACCTTTAAAAAAACACACAAAGAGCTTTCAGCTTTAAATGATTCGATCAAGCTGTGCAGCACTGCGTTACTGGATTATAGTACCCCAAAAACAATACTTCTTGAATGAATTCAAAGTGTTAAGGGCTAACATGAGGAAGTGAACTCTTTAAAGGGAAGCAGTTACCCAGTTTAAAGACCCTCACCTATCACTACCTGTCCCTGTAGCTTCCTATTACATTACTAACCATCCCTGTCTGATCTAATAGTGAATTATAAATGTGGAGAAAAGAGATTTATAAACTTACATGTCAACAGACATGTGGACATTCGTGGATGGCTGGTCAAGAGGTGGGCAATCTCCAGGTCCACTCTCCCCCAACCTCGCTGCTGCAATCACACCCCGGTGGGCATGATCATTCATTCATTCAAAAGTGCACCATGTCTGCTGCATTCAGGGAAGGGGTCCCCCATGTGTCTGTGTGCTGTGTACCCTGAGAAATACACTTTAGAAAGCTTAGAGAAAAGTCATGAGGGACTTTACTTATCTCGGACCTCTGCTTCTCACACATCCTCCCCTCCTCTCTGTTCAGCCTGTGTGTTCCGCATCCTCTTGTGTGTGTGGCCCCTCTCCACTTCAGAGTCTGCTGAACACAAAGGCAGAACAAGAGAGGCAGGAGGAGGAGAGGACGTGTGACAAGCAGAACTCTGAGGTAAGTTAACACCCTCCTGACTTTTCTCTAAGCTATCTAAAGTGTATTTCTCGGGGTACACAGCACACAGACACATGGGAGTCCCCTTCCCTGAATGCAGCAGACATGCTGTATTCAGTGCTGCATTTAGATTGCCATGCAGCAGGGGGTGATAGGTCCTCTTTAAGGTCCAATCTATCAATATATAAAATAAATTTATCAAATTGATAAACAGTGTGGCACCCTGGCACCTGTTGGGCACCACAGAAATCCTTAGGTACAAATGGAGTAAGTAACAGCACAGCAAAACCACAACACAAACAACACTTAGAACACCTGGTTTCACCCCGAGCCTCTAGGGGGAGCTACCACTGGTGACTTCTAACCAGTTCCCCCTATAAAAAAGAGTCTTGGAGGGAGAAACTTCAGAGTGTGGTAGACGCTACAAGAGCTGCCTGCCGGTGTGAAACCTCCACCCTATGAGGAACACACTAGGCCCTGCTAGCCTGTTAGCAGTGGAGATCCCTGCAATTGGGATAATAGGAAGAAGGAGATCACCTCTCAGGAATACAGAGTTAATCCAACTCTTTCCAAACCATCCGGTTACTGGAACCGAAGCTGTGGAAGCTACAAAGCCCTCACAGAGAACCAGCACATCCAACAGGAGGTTTAGCCACCTGTTCCACCTGATGCACCTACCCACGAGAGCCCAGGGAAGAGTACTGATCCTGCTCAGACCCTTTTACAGTGCCCTCAGTGCTGCTAACCAGGTGAAGGAAGTTCCATTGAACAAACTGCCCGGTCCGGCTGGATTCCACATCCACCCGACCTTAGCACCAGAAGTAGAGAAAGGAAGCCTAACACTGCTTGCTGTGAAACTCCATAAGTGCCAACTTCACTATCCCGGTCCGAGTGTACCTGACTATCAACCAGTAAAGGTACCTAAAAGAGACTTTGTGTGGTTGTGCATTACTCCAGGATTCAGCGCGCAGCGTCCCGCAGCTGCCTCACAACATCTTGCGCAGCTCCCGGCTCCGGGGATTCCCGCTCATCCTGTGGGGAGCGTTCCATCTCGCTGTGTACCATCCCCCGGAGACCCGAACAGCGCTGGTAAAGTTACCAGAACACCCGCAGGTGGCGTCACGAAGACAAATCACCCCACTGTTCCGCCATTCCCCTATTGATCTGGACCACCGGGCCTACACTACCGCAGGCGCGGTTCCGTGACTGGAGGAGAAACAACGCCCGCTACGTGTACCCCCGGCTACGGTGAGTCAGAATTTGGCGTCACGAACAGGATACGAGCAGGCCCGTTATCACGGGTATTGTGTGCTATTTATTGACTGTAAATATCGAACTGTACATTTGCTCCGCCATTGCTGCGCGAAAAGGCGGGAAAAGAAGGGGCGTGACTGTGCAGAGGGCGCGAAGATTGGCCCCGCCCCCACGCTCTGACGACTTCCCCTGTACGCAGCAGGAACCGGAAACTCCCGTGGTGCCTCACTCCTCACCGCGAGGCCGACACTTCCGTTTGCAACCGAGGGAAAGGCTACGCTTAACTAAGGGGGAGCGACCATGAGTAACCCGGCTCCCGATCACGCGGTGCCCCCGCTAGACCAAGCGGCACCTCAAAATATACCTCTTGATGGACAGCAACAAGTCGGCGGTATGCTACCACAACCCGCTCCGATTATGCCGATGTCTCTACCCTACGTTCCTAGTGCGACCTGGTTACCCAAGTACAGCGGTGTACCCAGCACCTTGGAAAACTTCCAGAGGAAGATATGCCAAGCCCTGGACATGTACCCGATGACCGGTAAGCAAAGAGCTTCAGTTATTATGGGACAGTTAACCGGTGCAGCCGAACTGCAGAGCCGCAGCTGGCCTGTAGAAGTTCAGGAATCTGTGGAGCAGATATTCGCTAGATTAACTCGGGTCTTTGAGTGCCATACCGAAGCTGGATTAAGACTGTCATTCTATCGTTGTAACCAAGGGGCACAAGAAACTGTCCTTGATTATTCACTGCGCTTGCAAGAAGCATACAGACTGTTAAAACAAGTCGATCCTGACAGTGCTCGAGATGAGAACAAAGCGTTAATTGGACAATTTATTGTGGGCCTTAAACTATCTGAGGATAGAAAGCAAGCAAGCTGGTGGTCCATACAAAATCCAGGCGCAGAGTTTGATACCTTGAGAGATTTAACAGTCTGGGGACAACGACTCGCTGAAGTACCTGATCCCGCTTCACAGCAGCAGCAGTACGCTGACACCCCTTCCGTGCCGGCAGCAGCATCTCCAATCCCTGCGATTCAGTCCAGTGCACAGACTGTAACACCTGACCGGTTTGATCAACTGTGTGCTAATGTCGAGCAGCTGATGAAAGACGTGGCCAAGCTACAAGCTGGGAGAAGACCCAAGACAGATGCAAGGCCATCGGACAAGATTCAACTCGCCGACAGTCCAGACGACGTCCCGTGGATGAGGAGAAAGACACAGCCGTCGCGAGGAAAACCTGCAGACCGCCGCAGTCCCGACAGACGCCGCAACAGTCAGCAGAACGACTTAGGAGGACGCAACGTGCAATCCCGTCCTTTAAACGAGCGACCCCTGGGCGAGAAGGGCCAACCCCAGGAGTAGACTGTCCAGGCCCTACGTCCAGTTGGGAACACAAGTATGTGGGAGACTGTCCATACTTACCAATCGTCATCGATGGCATCGCTATCTCCGCCTTGATAGACACTGGATCCCAGGTGACATCCATCCCCAGTGCCCTTTACAAGCAGTTCTGGCCAGATGTTAAGCTAGAACCCCCTAATCCCGAGATGAACCTTGAAGCCACTAATGGTATTCCGGTTACCATAGAGGGACAGTGGGAAGCTACAGTAAAGGTGGGAAGGGTGCAGTTGAAGAACCAGGGTATCTTAGTGGTCCAGGATAAACCTAACCACAAGGACCCATATGTCATATTGGGTACCAATGTCATGATCAAATGTCTCGATGAAGTGTTGTTTTTACTCCAACAGAGTGCTGAAGCCGGTAAACCCAGAGAAAAGAGGGCTATCCAAAAGCAGATCAGAGCTCTGGTGTATCAACAACAGGTAACAATGTCAAATGGTGAAATTGGCAGAGTAAGAGTCACAGATCCCATTCCAATTGTGGTACCACCCAGAAGTGAAATGATGATCTGGTGTCGAGCAGCCATAGGCCTCAGAGGGCAGGACTACCAAGCTGTAGTAGAACCTGTAATGTCTGACAGTAGTCCTACGCTCTTGACAGCCAGAGGGTTAGTCGATGTAAGAAAGGGGAGAGTCCCCGTACGCATATTGAATTATGGTGATGACGAAGTCAGACTACCAAGATATGCAACTGTTGCTAAATTGTACCAAGTAAAAGATGATGCTGTGATTGATGTAAAATCCTCAAACCAAACAGTCACTGATGAACCCCCTCACTCCAAAGATCAGTTAGAGAAATGGTGTCAGGAGCTCAGTGTAGGAACTGACAATACACCCTCTCACCAGAAAAATGGAGTATACCGGGTAGTTCGGGAGTATGAGCAAGTGTTCAGCAAACACCCACTTGACTTTGGGAGGATTAAAGGGGTACAACATCATATCCCCACAAACAACCATGCACCCATCAAAGAAAGGTACAGGCCTATACCGCCCACTCACTACCAGAAAGCAAAAGAGATGCTTCAGGACATGAAGAATGCAGGAGTCATTAGGGATAGCTGTAGTCCCTGGGCCGCACCCCTAGTCCTGGTTAAAAGAAAGATGGTAGTATGAGGATGTGTGTAGATTATAGGCAAGTCAACAAAGTCACACACAAAGATGCATACCCGTTACCCCGCATAGAAGAGTCACTAGCTGCACTCAAATCTGCCAATTACTTCTCCACATTAGATCTTACTAGTGGGTACTGGCAGGTTGCCGTTGCAGAGGAGGATCGTGAGAAGACAGCCTTCACGACTCCCATGGGCTTATGCGAGTTCAACAGTATGCCATTCGGTTTGTGCAATGCCCCAGGCACATTTCAGAGACTTATGGAATGTTGTTTGGGCCACAAGAACTTTGAGACTGTCTTGTTATACCTTGATGATGTCATTGTCTACTCTCAGACCTATGAAGATCACCTCCAACACCTGAGTGAAGTGTTCGAGTCACTGTCCAAGTACGGGATGAAACTGAAACCGTCCAAGTGCCACCTGCTGAAACCCAAGGTCCAATACCTAGGACATGTGGTCAGTGCTGAAGGCGTAGCACCGGATCCGGATAAGGTCACCGTCATCAAGGACTGGCCAGCACCCATCAACCACAAAGAGGTACGTCAATTCCTAGGACTGGTCGGGTACTACCGACGATTCATCAAAGGCTATACCAAGATAGCCGCCCCCATGCAAGATCTCTTAGTAGGTCAATCCAAAAACGGCAAGATCAGGGGACCCCCGTTCCACTGGGGCCCAGAACAGGGCAAATCCTTCCAAACGCTGAAAGACGCTTTAACTGGAGAAGAAATCCTGGCTTACCCTGACTACAATCTACCATTTCTGTTGTACACTGACGCAAGTAATGAAGGTTTAGGAGCAGTCCTATCTCAACGTCAGCAGGGCAAGGAGAAAGTGATAGCCTACGCAAGCAGAAAGCTCCGTCCCACCGAAAGGAACCCGGAAAACTACAGCTCCTTCAAGCTGGAGTTCCTGGCCCTGGTCTGGGCGATCACAGAGCGTTTCAAGCATTACCTGGCATCCGCCCCGTTCACAGCTTTCACAGACAACAATCCTCTAACACATTTAGAGACTGCAAAGCTGGGAGCCCTAGAACAGCGTTGGGTAGCAAGACTCGCTAACTACGACTTCACTGTAAAGTACCGGGCAGGTCACAAGAACGACAATGCTGATGCCCTGTCCCGAATGCCCCATCTTCCCGACGAGGGAGAAGACATAGACGACCTAGAAGAGATTGAACTACCTGCTTTCCACCGTTCCGGTACAGCAACATGTCATCAGAGAAACCAGACACGTGTAGAGAGGACCGTGAACCCGTTACCTCACCATGACTGGAAGGAGGCTCAAGCCAACGACCCAGATGTCAGCCTGGTAAGGGATCTCATCACTCAAGAACACGCCAATATGGACTCTGATGCCTCACCAAATGCTAAACGCCTGTGGAAGGAGAAAGGAAGGTTGTTCGTCTACCAAGGTAAACTATGCAGAAGATACCTCAATCCACGAACCCATGAACTCATCTGGCAGATTGTAGTTCCCAAGACCGAAGTCCAAATGATCCTCGAAGCATACCATGACGATGCCGGACACTTTGGATGGAAGAAGCTGGAGAGACTCCTGAAAGATCGGTTCTACTGGGTCGGTATGAGAGGTTCAATTGACAAATGGTGTAAAAACTGTGGACCATGTCACCTTCGAAGAAAAGACCATCTAACTCAGAAAGCTCCGTTGCAACCAATTGTTACCACCAAACCTCTTGAAATAGTTGCTCTCGACCACGTGAAGCTTACCCCAAGTCGAACCGGGTACACCTACGCTCTCACCATCGTTGATCACTACTCAAGATTCCTGGTAGTCGTTCCAGTTAAGGATTTAACTGCTGAGGTAGCAGCAAAAGCGTTCCAGAGTTACTTCTGTCGCCCCCATGGGTATCCAGACCAGGTCTTAACTGACCAAGGGCCAGCCTTCGAATCAGCTCTGTTCCAAGAATTCTTAGGGCTGTATGGGTGTAAGAAAATCCGCACCACACCTTATCATCCTCAGACGAACGGTTTATGTGAGAAGATGAACCACATAGTCATTGACATGCTCAAGACCTTACCAGTTGAAGAGAGAAATCAATGGCCAGAGAAACTTCCAGATCTCGTGGACATCTACAACCACATACCTGTCAGTTCGACAAATTACACACCTGCTTACTTGATGAGAGCAAGACCAGGTAAACTGCCTATTGATTTACAGATGGGAACCGTTGAACCCACAGAAGACTCTTCTGATGAAGACTGGGTCAGCCAACGCCAAGAAAAGTACAGGAAGGTACAAGAGAGTGTTGAAAGGAACCTTGAAATCAGTAGAACAAAGCAAGAAAAAGACTTTAACAAGCACGCCTCAGCTGAACCCCTAGCTATAGGTGACTTAGTGCTGAAAAGAAAACGAAAAACCAACAAATTGGATAACAGTTGGGAATCCGTACCCTACACCGTTATGCCGTCACACTTTGATAACTCAAAAACTTGTGTTATTAGCAAAGACAATGGGAATACTATTGCGACTGTCTCAAGGGATCATTTGAAGAAATGTCCGCCACAGTTAATCCCACAAGCAACCAGTTACCCTACTGTAACTCAAGATGAAGAAACAAAAGAAAATCTAGTCCTTACAGAAATTGGATACTTACCAGCTGATTGGCCACAAATAGGTGATGCATTCCTCATACCAGTTATGCACTTCTACCAGCCTACAGAAGGTCAGCCAAAACCAAATCCAATTCCACAAGTCCAACAAGAAGAAGTCCAAGTGCAAGAATTGCAGCCTGTTATCATGGAACCAGAGATTCCTGTAATCGGTCAGCCTGCTAGTCCCACAGTAAGAGAAGCCATTCCTAATCAACTACCTACAGAGGTCAGTCCAGTTGATAGACTCCGCACTTACTATGGTCTTACACAAAGCAGACATAGAGAAGTACCAACCACTTCGTACACTACACAAACAGCTTTGGAAACACCCACACTACGCAGATCCACACGTAGTACATTAGGCCAACCCCCACAAAAACTTGGAGAATGGGTTTAAAATGTAGTGGAAAATGTAACCTGTAAGTGTTGTAAATAATTAACCAGTTTTCAAATCCTGTAAAAAGTAGTGTACAGAAGGGTGGAGGAACTGGGCTATGTCCCAAGTATACTAAGTTGGGGACAGAAAGCGCCTGGTAAGGTATAGAAGGTTAGTACCGGCCTCCCAAGCAGAGACACCTGTAGGGAATGTATAAAGTTTACCGTGTATCCCTGGACTTTACCTTTTTCCCCTTTTCAAAAAAAACTTTGAACATTTGTCACAGGACTTGTGTGACCACAAACTTTACCTTTTTCCAGCCTGCGGCAGATGGACTAGTGCCGTACGGACTGCTTTTCACCTTTTCCACATTTTTCACTTCCTTTTCAGTGATTTTTGTGTTTTCTTTAAGACTTTGTAAATTGAATGTTATAATATGCTTAGTGTTAAGTTGTAAAAAGAACCTTTTGCTCAGCCGGGAGAACTGAGTTTAACTAAGGGGGAATGTGGCACCCTGGCACCTGTTGGGCACCACAGAAATCCTTAGGTACAAATGGAGTAAGTAACAGCACAGCAAAACCACAACACAAACAACACTTAGAACACCTGGTTTCACCCCGAGCCTCTAGGGGGAGCTACCACTGGTGACTTCTAACCAGTTCCCCCTATAAAAAAGAGTCTTGGAGGGAGAAACTTCAGAGTGTGGTAGACGCTACAAGAGCTGCCTGCCGGTGTGAAACCTCCACCCTATGAGGAACACACTAGGCCCTGCTAGCCTGTTAGCAGTGGAGATCCCTGCAATTGGGATAATAGGAAGAAGGAGATCACCTCTCAGGAATACAGAGTTAATCCAACTCTTTCCAAACCATCCGGTTACTGGAACCGAAGCTGTGGAAGCTACAAAGCCCTCACAGAGAACCAGCACATCCAACAGGAGGTTTAGCCACCTGTTCCACCTGATGCACCTAGACACTGTATAGAAATATCTCTCTAAAGGCCCCATTACACGGCACGACATTGTTAACGATATCGCTTAAACGTCACAGGTTTGGAGTCGATCAAGTGACATTGTTACTACCTCGTTGCGTGTGACTCTGCGATGTTGGAACGATAAATCGTTGGATCGAGGATCGCAGATTTGAGAATATATTCTCAAATCACACGATCAGCCAACCTGCTATATCGTTGTGTGTGACACCGCGATAATGATGTTGGTTACGACTTTGTTCATTCACTATAATGAGCAGGTATCATTCGCTAGGTTGAGCGAACGATACCTGCTCAGTACATTGTGGTGAGTCGTCCACGATATCTAGACGTGCAACATCTGACCAACGATATCAAAATGATGTCGGAAACGACCGCGCTCCCGCGAAATCCTTGCCGACATCGTTTCAACATCATGCCGTGTAACGGCACCTTAAATAAGATTATCGTTGGGTATTGATAGAAAAAAAGAGGCACATGCAACCACTCAAGCAGTGCCCTTTTTCTGACCATCTTTGTCATCTTGACTTTGAAGGAGCTTTAGCCACGTATGGATTATGGACTTGTTCACTGCTCTCCTTGGCAAACTAAAAAAGTCAAGAAAAGATGATTATCATGAAAGGGAAACAACACATGTAATGAACCATGGTCTCAGCATCCAGGCTGACATTATTGAAAGATTCAAATTTCTCAATATCTATAAATTCAAGAATGCGCACATAGGGTGATATCTTCTTTAGAAAAGGCAAAAAAATGTTTATACAAAGAGGCTGCTCACCTGATGTAGTTGTGAAAACCCACAACTGGTAATGATCGCTCAAATACAAGTAGCTGCTGCAGGACCGTACTTTCCACAGATCCCTGTGGTTAAATCAGCTCCCAGGTACTCGAGGTACTGTGTCCTGGGAGCTGATTTCTCAATATGACATCTTAGAAGATTTTTAAATCATATTTATCCTATCAGACCCATCAAACCCACACAATTTTATGTGTTAATATAATGAATATGATTATACAAAGATTATTGATCAAAATCAGCCAACACAGCTTTTTATCCAGATTCCAAACAATTTCTACTAACCTTCTGTGACATGAAAAATCAGATTTCCCAATAGCATTTTACCAATTGTGTACAATTTAGAAGACCCTTTCATATGCCTATTTGTTCTCATTGCCTAAGCAATCATCTCAATTCTCCAAAAGTGCCCTTTGGATTTCAATGCTTGGTGATGACTGACTGCTATGGGCATTGAAAGGTGCGGTGTCTGCACAGATCACCTTCAAGAGTTCACGTGAAACTATAGCTGATCAAGGCTTTATGTCCCCAATCAAACAGCAAGATATCCATTACGTGGAAAAGGGATAACGTATTATTTTTAAAATACCCCTTTAATTCCTGAAACTTAAATAACAATGTCATTCTTATTTTAATTAATGTGTTAGCTTACTTAATGGTAATTAGTATTAAAAGTATACTTGCCACTTATACAGTCTACAATCTGAAATATTTATTTTCACAGAGAGAAAACACAGGTAACCTTATCATTATATATTTATTTATTGTATTTGTCCAGCACTCTGCCATCCATCAGTCGAAAGGGTCAAATATCCTGATCAATATTTTTTTAATGGACTAGACTTCTTGTCTTCTTGATGAATAGCTGTTGTCAATATCACTTACACGAACACAATTCAAGCAGAATTGGCCATCACAATTTTAACACTGTCTATGATGAATGTCTTCCAACAAGTTCAGCTAAACAAAAAATCTGATCCTTTATTTGAATATAAGACAACCTACATGAGTATAAGGAGCTACATATAAGGGGCTAAAATGTTACAATAAATTCAAGAATTCCTATCAAGATATGAGCAAGACTTAAAATAAAAAATATATTAATTATTGGGTAACGTAATAATTAAAAACATAAAAATCAACATTTAAAAGTTAGTCATGGGAAATACTAAAGCTAGGAAAGGGAGTAATCTTCCAAAATTGGAATTTTTTTCATTGAAATAGATTGTATATTTGACCCTGCACCTTCTTCCTTTGCACTAGACACATTGAACACAAAACAGAGTCATCATCAGCGTATTAAAGCGAACGTGTCAGCTAGTTTATGCCCTCCCAGCTATCACTGTCTGTCCCTGCAGCTTTATAATACTATTCTAATCATCCCTGTCTGAGCTTAATGTGAAAGGTAAAAAAAAGCATTTATACACTTACATTTTCTTATGTAATGAGGCAGTCAGTCTCCAGCTTGGATGATGGAGACTGTTTGGCAGGTTAATAGTTAACATTTCAGCCTTATGTTAGAACATGTTGAGAGACCTGATGTGATGTTAAAGCGGCCAGGGCTAGGGGGGGAACTCGGTCACCGGGTCTGCTGAGTAGGGAGTCACGGGAGGACGGGACCCGGTGCCGTGCCCTTGGGATCATTTGAAGGGGGGAATGTTGATGATGGGAGAAAGAGGCTATTTACAGGGAAACGTGACGCCACCAGTAGTTCCCGGTAATATGGTACCGGCGCTGCCAGCCGGCCTCTGAGGTGATGGTGGGTGCAGCAAAGTGTGGTACAGCTCCCCACAGGTGGAGCTTTACCTCAGGGCAGCGATGAAGGAAGATGGTGAGGGAGGGCAGTGATGAAGATGGTGCTGCAGTTCTTAGCCCTCTGCTGAGCTGCTGCTGATGCTGAGCCCTCCAGGCTGTGGCGGGAAGAATAACGGAAGCCAGTTCAAGTTTAACTCCACTTTACTCGGTACCGGCTGATGGCATAAACAAAACATGATACAGCTTGGTTTACAGGGTGGATGTTGCCAGCTCAGGTTCCCCCTTATGGAGTCTCTAGACGTCCTCTCTCAAGTCGTTCAGGGTCTATTCTGTTCTCTTCTGTCTTTTCCACCCTCGCAGAGCTCTCCCGCCAGTCTCATGGTCTGTATCTATCAGATAAGGTTTGTGCCCCACCGGTCCGGATAGGATGCCCGAGAAAAAGACGAAGAAGGCTTCCTTCCAGCACTGCAATATATGGCCCTTTTCTGTAGTGTCTTGAACCGGTTCTCGGTCCTGAGGGGAGAGGTACCTTGTGGCGCTGTGAGCAACCTAGTCTCTATGGGCTTGCAGCTCGTCCGTTTTGCAGTCAGGGTTAAACTCCTGGCTGCCTCGGCTTTCCATGTCGCTGGTGCTCCCTCAACGTGACCAGCCGGCTCCTACCAGTCCTGGCCCGTTGCCTTCTGTTCTGGGCACCCACTTGAAGATGGGGCTCCCTCCTCTCAGCTGGGCTGTCAGGCCTGACCTCTCTGTCTGCCTTCCCAGCACCGTCTGAGGTAAACTGTCAACTGTCACTCTTCCTCTATCCTAGGCTCCACCCCCACCCTCCTGGGACCTACCATGTACTGGTTCCCCCTACTGTAGGTGGTGTGGTCCTAAGTGAGTGTAGAAGCAGACTCCATAAAGTTTAAACCCCGAACTAGCAACTTACAAAGAATATTACATTTTTATAATAAAGTGCAATACCTCTCTGTGGCGCCTAGCCGCAGGGGCGCCACACACCCCCTTGGTGAAACACACCCGTCGCGGGTGTTAAACCAAACCGGGCATAAAACACATTTTACGCATAACAATGAACATTTCGGGCGTATCTGCTTAGGAGGCCTGGCTTTACTTAAACCACCCCCAGGCACTTTCTTTTCCTAACTTGATGTGCATGGGGGCTAATCTAGTTCCTCCACCCTTAGTTCACTAACACTGATAACGTATCTACATTTTTATTAACAGGTTAAACAGGTAACTTTCAAACATGTATAAACAATAAAACTTTTACGTTTACTCATATTCTTCCCTTGAGGGAGGCTCATTTCTTGTGACGTTGCAATAACATTTTCTATAATCTAGTCCTTATCAGTCCAACAGGGACCAGGTAACACGTCTCTGATTAATGTTCATCAGAGTTTAAGAAAAGTGAAAATATCTGCATACATTTATGTCCATGCACTGCAAGAAAACATCAACAAATCACTGCAAGAGAGAAAAAAAAAAAAACATTTAGAAGAACTTTTTGCATTTTTGGCAATGCAATACCGGGTCACTGGACTTTTCACTTTTCGACTTTGCTGACTTGGATTGCGAACCACCCGCGCGGACCTGCGTGATGCTCATAGATTATCACATCCCCACGGTTCAGGTCCCGGTCCGGGTGGCCCTGCGGTAGGTGTTCTTCTACATTCCTCTGCCCAACATGAACTTCCTGGTAGAGGCCCTCCTCTTTGGCAAACCGTACCCGGTGCTGAGATTGAATGTGAACAGCTTACGTTGGTCTAAGGACAGTGGGGGCTGATTGCGGGCCATGACGAGGGCGTAGCGGGTCTCTAGTTCGTTCATGCACCAAGTCTCGTGCCGCCGGTGCCGCTCAGCCTCATTGTCCGGTTAAGGGCGAGTAAACCAGGGGCGACCTACCAGTTGCCAAGTGTGTCCACTGTTGTAGGTGCAGAGCGCTGCTCTCTTCTCTCCGGCCACTGCTGTTGGTACTGGTATCGCGATCCTCCATAGCTCGCGGGGCCCGGCCTCCTCTGTGCCGCCGGCTGTTCCTCCCTTTCGGTCCTCCTCCCCAGTCATGTCGGGCTCTTTGGAGAACTGGATCAGGCTTTCCGGTTTGGCGGTCTTCTCTCTTCCAGGCTCCATGCTCGCTGGATCCTCCGTTACGGTGCTCGACCCGCCCCCTTGGTTGATTGAGAGCAATGGGGGCGGGGAGACTTTTTGGCGCCTCTTGGATGACCCATGTATGCTGAGGGGCCAAGACACGCCCCTGGGCCAGCACATAGTTCCTTTTACATTTTTAGGCCCGCCCACCATGAAGATCCTATGGTTGAGTCCTTCGGGCTTTTCGGGAGCTCGCAACTACTCTTCGTCACTCCTCGGCAGAGCTTAGGGGCGGGGCTTATGTTCTCGCTATTTCTCTTGCTGTCGTGACGCAGTTTGATTTGTGAAGCGATGTAATGGCGGCTCTACTTTGTAATCCACAGTAACAGTACACAGTCAATAAAGTCTTAAGGCACACTTTACCTGGTAAATACCAGACTGGTTCAATCCTGTTCATTGATGCTAAAGTTGATGAGGCCAGCGCTAGGGGGGGTACTCGGCCACTGGGACTGCTGAGTAGGGAATCACGGATGGACGGAATCCCGGAGCCGTGCCCTGGTGTTCAACTGGTTAGATGTTGATGATGGGGGATAAAGGGATTATTTACAAGGGGATCGTGACGCCACCTGCAGTTTCCGGTAATTTGGTACCGGCGCTGCCAGCCGGCTGCTGAGGTGATGGTTGGGGCAGCAAAGTGTGGTACAGCTCCCCACAGGTGGAGCTTTACCTCAGGGCAGCAATGGAGGAAGATCGTGAGGGAGGGCAGTGAAGGAGATGGTGCTGCAGTTCTTACCCCTCTGCAGAGCTGCTGCTGCTGAGCCCTCCGAGCTGCGGCAGGAAGAATAACAGAAACCAGTTCAAGTTTAACTCCACTTTATTCGGTACCAGCTGATGGCATAAACAAAACATGATACAGTTTGGTTTACAGGGTGGATGTTGCCAGCTCAGGGTTTTCTTGTACTGCAAAAATTTTGGTGTGTGGACATTCGGGTGATTTAATCTGGGTCACAAAAACACCTTTGTTCTCCCTCTTTTAAATGCTTTATTTGATGTGTGCCCAGTACTATGACTGTTCCCGGTCCTTTATATATTTTTGCTTATAGTCTACTGTGTCTTTTCACAGCGTTTTCTAAAGGACCCATGGACTACAAAGCCCGCGAAAAAGCGTGGCTATCACAGCTGGACAAAGTGTTCGGTACAGAGGGAGGAGGAGTGGTGCCACCAGCTGACGTACGGTTTAGCCATGCACTCGTTGGCAATATAAAGGCCCTGTTGCATCGGAGGACCCGCCTTTGGTGGAACAGGGCCTTTATGCAGAGATATACAGATAAAGGTCTGGTACCCAGGGGTCTCAGAATACAGGTTTTCCCCGCATTTAGCGTGATTGATATAGATTTTAAAAACAATTGGGAATCCCTAGCGACCAACTGTTCCCTTGGGTTCATGGACCTATTGATAGAGTCTAACAGCAAGGCGATTGAGGAAATTGAAAAAGAAATTGAGACTGTGAGTTAAACTTGCGGATGAATTGTCTCCTGAGGCACTTGGTCAAATCAATAACAATATAGAGAAAGAATTTTCCAAGTGGGAAAAGGAGATAGTTGCCGCAAAAACAAAGAAATACCAACGAGATGTAGCGGACTTCAAGAATAACCGTGTTTACCGGTGGAGAAATAAAAAGAGACCAGGAAGGCCAGACATCCCTAAACAACCAATCGACAATGTACCAGAAATGGTCACCGCCTCATCACTATCCTCACTAGATGAGGAACCGTCAGATTCTGGAGTAGTCCCTAAACCACTAACTAGAGCTGAAGCTGCGAAGGGTGGTAAAGACGCCAGTAAACGAACACCAGTATCCCCGAAACAACCAAACAAGAAAGGCAAGGGTGGGAACTTGGAGGTAATTAACCTCTCAAAACACAATCTTACACCGGCCCAATGTGAGGTTCTTAAATTGGGGTTAACATTTGTACCTAATCAGAACTTTGACTGTTTTACAGTGATTAAGGACCTCCATCTGTTCCTGAGGAAACTGGTTTTACGCAGACTTCATGCCAAGAAAAACAGTGCTGACATAGTACTCTCTGATGTGGAAGCGGAGGCCATCGGACACTTGGAGGAGTTGGAGGATGATTTTGCACCAGCTGCCGCAGGTACGTTCCCTAAATGCATCTACCCCAGATCCACCACGTTCCCCTTTTTCACTCTGTCCACAGATAGAGATATTTAACAAACTAGTCTGTCAGGTCTTGAGAACTCTTAATATACGACCTGAAAGAGACAATCTGTCCCATTCACAAAGACAGGCCTTGAAACAGATTGGTGAGCTGAGCGGTATAGTTATTAAACCGGCAGATAAGGGGGGGGAACGTGGTGGTCTGGTCGGTGGAGATGTATGAGCGGGAGGCGATGCGGCAGCTGAGAAATCGTGACTATTATGAACTATTATCCTCCAGCCCCTGTCAAAGATTTTCGCTGGACCTCAGGTCCATTTTAGAGAGAGCACTGGAGCAGGATACTATCCCCAAGAAGGTGATGGAGGGACTCCTTGTCGACGAACCGGTAATACCCACCTTTTATTTACTACCTAAAATACACAAAAATCCAGAGAACCCCCCAGGGCGTCCGATTGTCTCTGGCATAGGAGGGCTATGTGATGCGACATGCAAATTCATTGAATACTATTTACATCCCCTAGTGGAAACTCTGCCCTCATATGTCAGAGACACTTCGGACGTCCTGCGGAGACTTGATGGTGTGTTCCTGGATAGGGGGGTGTTGCTGGTGGCAATCTACGTGGAGTCCCTCTACACCTGTATTGGACATACTGACGGTTTAGTGGCGGTTGACTATTATCTTGGGATGACAAACTGGGACTTGTCTTTAAAGAGCCTCATCTTAGAACTTCTGGAGTTCGTGCTGCGTCATAACTTCTTCGTGTTCGGGGACCGGTTCTATCTCCAGCGGCGCGGCACAGCAATGGGGGCGGCCTGCGCCCCGTCGTATGCTAACCTATTCCTGGGTCACTGGGAGGCGGGGGTGTTCGGCGGGGGGCAGGCCACTGCCCCCCATGCGCTGTGCTGGCTCCGCTACATTGACGACATTTTGGTCGTCTGGAGTGGAACTGTCCCCGAACTCGATGAATTTATCTCCTCTTTAAACTCAAACAGCCTCAACATAAAACTAACATATAAATGGGCGGTTGACGAAATTGACTTCTTGGACATTAAAATCAAAGTCCGGGATAATGGTGAGGTCATCACTGATCTATATAGAAAGACACTGCCGTGAACTCCCTCCTGCATGCGGCTTCTTCGCATACTCCCTCCACCATCAGAGCCATCCCCGTGGGCCAATTTCTTAGGCTATGGCGGGTGTGTTCTGATGAGGGGATCTTTGACGAACGAGCAGCAGAGATGAGAGACAGGTTCATGGACCGTGGGTACAGCAGGAGAAGCATAAAAGCAGGTTATCAACGGGCCAAAAAGACCCTACGCCGTGATCTCCTAGCTAATAAACCCACTAATGTGTCTAATACAGAGAATACCCCTGTTTTGAGATTTATATCAACGTACTGTAATCAGTGGCCAGAAGTTAGGGGTATTCTTGCACGCCACTGGAGTGTCTTAAAAACTGATCAGTCCTTTGGCCCCACTTATCCCTGATAGACCATTGATGACAGCAAGGAGGGGCAGGAGCCTCAGGGACAGGTTGGTATACAGCCATTACATAAAAAAACCACTTGCTCCGTTTAATACGGGGCGCCCACTTGTGGATTGCTATCCCTGCGGTTCCTGCCTCTCCTGCAGGAGCAGCATTGTTCGCACCAGGAAGTTTGGGAACCATGATGGTAGCAGAGAATATGATATTAGGAAATATATCACCTATAGCACCACCTGTGTCGTGTATCATGCCACGTGTGGTTGCGGCCTCATTTACGTGGGCCTCACCACCCGTGAGTTCAGGCGACGTATAAGGGAACATGAGAGAGATATCATTGCGGCAGTGGACGTGGAGGACGTAACAACTCTCCGTACAATCCCCCGACACTTTAAAAACTTTCATGATTGCAATCCTGAGACTCTTCGAGTCTGTGGCATTGACAAACTGAATTTAGGTATTCGGGGGGGGATGTTAGTAAAGAACTCGCGAAACTTGAATGCAGGTGGATTGTGACCTTGGGCACAATGGCACCCGCTGGTCTTAATGAAAGACTAAGCTTTGCCCCCTTTCTCTAGTCAGTTTCCCCAGACACGCACATTTTATTGTGTATCCGGTGGATTTTTTATGGTTTTATAAACAATTCTTTTCCTTAAGCTTTTCTCTGTTTTTTAAAATCATGGCTCTTTTGCTCTTTTGAAATATAGTATCTATACTTGAAGTGTGCCCTGTCTCCACTAATGTTCAGGGTCTGATCGTCACCACCCACCCCAAGCACCATACTTAGTGTCCTTTTGCCACTAATAAACTGGTATGCTCTGCATATCTATCTGCCAGCCAAGGGATCTTCATGGCGATCTGTACCTCAATTGAGGATAGTCAGCTTTTTTAACTTTGCTCTTTTTTTACTTGTCTATTTTAGCTTTGCACTTCTTTTCTGCACTGGCCTATGTGTGAGCAACTGACAGCCGTGATTGGGATTTAACTGGTGATGCAATTTGGTCCGGAAGACACTAATAATAACTATGGAGAGCAAATACACACGAAGTGGACACGGAGGAGGATTGTGGAGTTGTCCAAAGTGGACATTTTTTTGAAAAATTGACCATGTCTTTCCACTCTTTATTTATCTCTCCTTCTTCCTCCTCCCTCTGTTTGTACATCCCCTATTGTGCAGTTATTTGATATCATGTTGTTCTCTCTTCTTCTTTCGGTCTCCGGACCAATGTTTCCCGTTTGACCCCTTCATCACTGCCCCTTTTGATTAACAAGTGTGCTCATCAAAATACTTATAACATAGGAGAGGGGCAAAACCGAGCTCCTTTTGCCCTTCTCCAAAATGGCCACGAGCAGCGCGCGCATGCGCACTGAACCGCCGGAAGTCTGCGGCGACGGGGACCTCCAGAATGGTTGCGCCCGGATGTGACGTCACGGGAACTCTCTTCCTGATCACAGCGCACCCAGGAGAGTCCTCCCCGCCGCTTTACTTCCGGTGGCAAGGTGCGTTATGCAGCCAAATAAGCTGCAGCTGTCACTCGCTCCCCTATATAGGCCAGCCACTTAGAGCACTCTGCACCACTCGCACCTTGAGAAAGCCGGATGCGAAACATGTGTCGGGGCCTCTGAGACGAAGGCAGGAGTGCACTGGACCCCTTAATTACACCCATGGGTAAGTTTTAGAGAGTGTGCTTGTAGCTTTGTTTGCACAATTAGGTGACATTTCACCACAGCATTTGTGCTGCTGTGGTTTGTCCCTCTTTCAGCACAGGCATTGCTTCTTAGTTACCAGGGTGAGGGTACCTCTGTCCCTTTGCATCTCCTGCCTCCCTCTCCCACCTCCCTCTTCCACACTGTCCTTGTTTACTAATTGAGTGTTGCCTGTTTTTGTACCACCAGTAACTTAATAAAATTTCTTGTACTGCAAAAATTTTGGTGTGTGGACATTCGGGTGATTTAATCTGGGTCACAAAAACATCTTTGTTCTCCCTCTTTTAAGTTCTTACCCCTCTGCAGAGCTGCTGCTGCTGAGCCCTCCGAGCTGCGGCAGGAAGAATAACAGAAACCAGTTCAAGTTTAACTCCACTTTATTCGGTACCAGCTGATGGCATAAACAAAACATGATACAGTTTGGTTTACAGGGTGGATGTTGCCAGCTCAGGGTCCCCCTTATGGAGTGTCTAGATGTCCTCTCTCAAGTCGTTCAGGGTCTATTCTGTTCTCTTCTGTCTTTTCCACCCTCGCAGAGCTCTCCCGCCAGTCCCATGGTCTGTATCTATCAGATAAGGTATGTGCCCCACCGGTCCGGATAGGATGCCCGAGAAAAAGACGAAGAAGGCTTCCTTCCAGCACTGCAATATATGGCCCTTTTCTGTAGTGTCTTGAAACGGTTCTCGGTCCTAAAGGGGAGAGGTACCTTGTGGCGCTGTGAGCAACCTAGTCTCTATGGGCTTGCAGCTCGTCCGTTTTGCAGTCAGGGTTAAACTCCTGGCTGCCTCGGCTTTCCATGTCGCTGGTGCTCCCTCAACGTGACCAGCCGGCTCCTACCAGTCCTGGCCCGTTGCCTTCTGTTCTGGGCACCCACTTGAAGATGGGGCTCCCTCCTCTCAGCTGGGCTGTCAGGCCTGACCTCTCTGTCTGCCTTCCCAACACCGTCTGAGGTAAACTGTCAACTGTCACTCTTCCTCTATCCTAGGCTCCACCCCCACCCTCCTGGGACCTACCATGTACTGGTTCCCCCTACTGTAGGTGGTGTGGTCCTAAGGGAGTGTAGAAACAGACTCCATAAAGTTTAAACCCCGAACTAGCAACTTACAAAGAATATTACATTTTTATAATAAAGTGCAATACCTCTCTGTGGCGCCTAGCCGCAGGGGCGCCACACACCCCCTTGGTGAAACACACCCGTCGCGGGTGTTAAACCAAACCGGGCATAAAACACATTTTACGCATAACAATGAACATTTCGGGCGTATCTGCTTAGGAGGCCTGGCTTTACTTAAACCACCCCCAGGCACTTTCTTTTCCTAACTTGATGTGCATGGGGGCTAATCCAGTTCCTCCACCCTTAGTTCACTAACACTGATAACGTATCTACATTTTTATTAACAGGTTAAACAGGTAACTTTCAAACATGTATAAACAATAAAACTTTTACGTTTACTCATATTCTTCCCTTGAGGGAGACTCATTTCTTGTGACGTTGCAATAACATTTTCTATAATCTAGTCCTTATCAGTCCAACAGGGACCAGGTAACACGTCTCTGATTAATGTTCATCAGAGTTTAAGAAAAGTGAAAATATCTGCATACATTTATGTCCATGCACTGCAAGAAAACATCAACAAATCACTGCAAGAGAGAAAAAAAAAAAAAACATTTAGAAGAACTTTTTGCATTTTTGGCAATGCAATACCGGGTCACTAGACTTTTCACTTTTCGACTTTGCTGACTTGGATTGCGAACCACCCGCGCGGACCTGCGTGGTGCTCATAGATTATCACATCACCACGGTTCAGGTCCCGGTCCGGGTGGCCCTGCGATAGGTGTTCTTCTACATTCCTCTGCCCAACATGAACTTCCTGGTAGAGGCCCTCCTCTTTGGCAAACCGTACCCGGTGCTGAGATTGAATGTGAACAGCTTACGTTGGTCTAGGGGCAGTGGGGGCTGATTGCGGGCCATGACGAGGGCGTAGCGGGTCTCTAGTTCGTTCATGCACCAAGTCTCGTGCCGCCGGTGCCGCTCAGCCTCATTGTCCGGTTCAGGGCGAGTAAACCAGGGGCGACCTACCAGTTGCCAAGTGTGTTCACTGTTGTAGGTGCAGAGCGCTGCTCTCTTCTCTCCGGCCACTGCTGTTGGTGCTGGTACCGCGATCCTCCATAGCTCGTGGGGCCCGGCCTCCTCTGCGCCGCCAGCTGTTCCTCCCTCTCGGTCCTCCTCCCCAGTCATGTCGGGCTCTTTGGAGAACTGGATCAGGCTTTCTGGTTTGGCGGTCTTCTCTCTTCCAGGCTCCATGCTCGCTGGATCCTCCGTTACGGTGCTCGACCCGCCCCCTTGGTTGATTGAGAGCAATGGGGGCGGGGAGACTTTTTGGCGCCTCTTGGATGATCCATGTACGCTGAGGGGCCAAGACACGCCCCTGGGCCAGCACATAGTTCCTATTACATTTTTAGGCCCACCCACCACGAAGATCCTATGGTTGAGTCCTTCGGGCTTTTCGGGAGCTCGCAACTACTCTTCGTCACTCCTCGGCAGAGCTTATGTTCTCGCTATTTCTCTTGCTGTCGTGACGCAGTTTGATTTGTGAAGCGATGTAATGGCGGCTCTACTTTGTAATCCACAGTAACAGTACACAGTCAATAAAGTCTTAAGGCACACTTTACCTGGTAAATACCAGACTGGTTCAATCCTGTTCGTTGATGCCAAAGTTGATGAGGCCAGCGCTAGCAACTTACAAAGAATATTACAATTTTATAAAAAAGTGCAATACCTCTCTGTAGCGCCTAGCCGCAGGGGCGCCACAATGTCATAACAATGTGACTGCAATAGGCGGAGCTAAGTCCCTATAACATAATATGAGTTTGCTTGCTTTGCTCCGCCCACTATGGTCACATGATTGTTACATCACACAAGTCCTTTAGCCATGCAAGTTAATAGTAAGGTAACTATTATCCTGCCAGACAGTCTCCCTCCTCCAAGGTGTAGACTGAAATGTAAGAGTATAAATGCTTTTTATTCACCTTTCACATTACACTATGAGCTCCGACAGGGATGATTAGACTGGTATTATAAAGCTATAGGTACAGATATTTGAAAAAATCTTTGCGCAGCACCAAAAATTCAGGGTGCAAATCTATCCAGCAATCCAATACTTGCTCATATAATGCAAAAAACGACAGCAGCACTCCAATCCAAGGTCTTTATATGCCTTTAGTCAGGCCCACAGGGCGACCACTTGACGTTTCAGTCACCAAGCGACTTTTGTCTTTTGTGAGCCTGATTAAAGGCTAAAGACCTGGGATTAGAGTGCTGCTGTTGTTTTTTGCATTACAGGTACAGATAGTGATAGCTGGGGGGGGCATAAACTAGCTGACAGGTTCCCTTTAAGGGTCTTTTTAATGCGTCTCTTCCAGAAACAAAAGGAAATTGAAGTCTAAAAAATCACCAGTATCCAGTTTTAAAATTGCAAGAGTTTGATTTTTTATACAAAAGATTTTACTATTTTGCTAGTTTTATTTCATCCTTTTATTGATGAAAAAAATGGGAAATTTAGAAATAAAAAAAAAAGTTGGGGATTGTGTTACCATTTTCCAAGACCATAACTAAATTTTTGGTTGAGTTGTATAAGGGACTGTTTTTGGGCCCAGACAATATTTTTTTGGAACCCAGTTTGATATAAATATGATACTTCTATCACTTCTTAAAATATTATTTTTCATACTTTGACCCCCTCAAAAATGCAACTTTTTAAAAATGTAGAGTTTACGCTGTTTACCCATTAATTTTATTATTTTTACATTTTGATGCATCAGACTTTTATTACAGTGTCCAATTTCATTAATTTAGTCATGTCCGACTATTGGATACCATGTGAACCATTTTCCTCCAAGCTTCTCTGATAGTCACAGCATCTTTCAGTTCTCTGACGCTCCTTCCCGTATCTGCCATGATGCTGCCCAGCCAACTTAACTGTTAACCCCATCGCCGCTATTGTCGGCTTTCTTCTATTCATTCTATGAAAAACCGCCGGCTCCTGCATTTGCACCAGTAGCCTTTTACAGTACAGCATCTTCAATGGGGAGCTATCTGTGGTGCTTAGGCAAATTGCATAGGCTACGGGTGCTGATGCAGGAGCCAGTGGGTTTTCATAGAATGATTAGAAGAAAGCAGACAATAACGGCGATTGGGTTAACAGTTAAGTTAACCCCTGACATGCCGTCCTGTGTGGACAGCATGTCTCTAGGGGGGGTGGACACCTCCTAGAGACATGTTGCCCACATGTATTCATATTATTTAACCCTTTGTTCATCCCTGCAGCAGCAGGGATGAACAAAGCCACCGGCTTCCGCAGGCATTCACATATGCCTTGCGGCAGCCGCATGGGCTCCCATAGGAGCCCATTATAACAAAAAGGCTGCGGCAGAGTAACTGCTGCGAAAACTGCAGCCTGCATGATTTTTCACACAGGCTTCAAATCCGGAGCCATTAACCGGATTGCATGTAGTGCAATCCGGTTAACATAATGGGCTTCTATGGGCAGCGGTTCCTGATCCAGTTTTGAGCTTTTTGACAGCTCAAAAGTGGATCAGGATTTCAAAAATCTGCCGCAAGTGTGACCCTAGCCTTAGTCTATAATTTTCTTTCCAATCTCCTGAGACATCTCTTTCCTTTGCTTCCTCTGGTCCATGTTTAGTGTGGTAAACATCATGTCACCAAACAGCACAGTGAGTATTTGTAGCCCTATATACAGGCCTACTGACTGATTCCAAGATTGTAGACACCTGTGATTCTAATTAGCAGACACACCTTGATTTAACATGCCCCTTTTGTCACAATATTTTCAGGGGTACCATCGCTTCTGGGCAGAACTATTTCATGAGTTTAATTTTTTTTAAATTATGTGGAAGCAGGGTTGAAAGGCAATGCCTGACTTTCAATTGTTCATTTTCATAGATTTTTTATTTATGATTACTTCTCTCAAATTCAAGTTATTTCTGTGACCATTGTGGGTTTTCCTTTCATGAAACGAAGGGTTCCAACAATTTTAATCGCGTGCGTACATACTGTAGGTGCGATCTTGCAGCAAGTGTCTGATTCACGTTCCATGAAAAATAGGATAATGTTATTTCATATTTATTCAGTAAAAGTTTTAGTAGAGTCAGAAAAAGTTGAAACTTTTCTGCTAATCTACACAATGGGAAAAAAGGGAAAGGAAACGTGTGGGAGGAAAATCGACAGCTGTCAGCTATAGAGACAAAATTTTGCACAGTCACACGTCTGGACCCCGGGAGCGTCATAGGCTATGTTGTGAGCCGAAATTTTAACCCCGCGTATTCCAATTCACCAAACAATTTTGCCCCTATCGACATAATGGGGAAAAAGTGACAGTTACCAGTTGACAGTTGTGAATGAGAGGGGCTTAATGATAGCACCAAAGACTAACAGCACATACCAGCATATAGTCACTAAGGTGGGGCCCCAACATGCAATATTCACCACACACAGGGACATGTATATACACCACATGCACACAAAGAGTAACAGCAAGTGTATATTCGCTAAAGTGCAGCACCAACATTGGATACTCACAACGCACCCAAACAAAACACACACCACAAAGAGACACACACAACACAGAGACACACACACACCCCCAAGGGGACACACACACACTCTATAGCGACACATGCACTCAAAAACAGGGACACACACACCACAAAGAGACACACATAACACAGACACACACCACACAGACCCCCCCCCACAGGAACACACACACATAGCCACCCTATAGGGACACACGCACTCACCCCACAGGGACACACACACCACGAAGAGACACACACACACCACACAGACCCCCCCACAGGGACACACACACATACACACCCTATAGGGACACATGCACTCACCCCTCAGGGACACACACACCACAATGGGACACACACAACACAGACACACACACCCCACACAGACACCCCCCCACAGGGACACACACATACACACCCTATAGGGACACATGCACTCACCCCACAGGGACACACACACACACACACACACACACACACACACCACAAAGACACACACAACACAGATACACACCACAGACCCCCACACAGGGGCACACACACATACACACCCTATAGTGACACATGCACTCACCCCACAGGGACACACACACACACCACAAAGAGACACACACAACAGAGACACATACCACACAGACCCCCCCCACAGGGACATACACATGCACACCCTATAGGGGCACATGCACTCACCCCACAGGGACACACACACACACCACAAAGAGACACACACAACAGACACATACCACACAGACCCCATCCCACAGGGACACACACATACATACACCAGGGACACACACACCACACAGGCAGACACAGATGTGCACAAATCATCTCACACAACTCGCCTCATACGTGTGCTATCTTTATTTTCCAAACATAAACATCTGATTAAAAACAGCCAATGTGCAACACATGTGCCATATAGGGAATTAAGGCAGATGTCAGTCACATGAGCTGTCTATTATGTGTATGTGTGAGGTAACATATACTGCCCGGCCAGGGGGAGGGTTTACTGTTGGCTGGAGATTTTTTTAGGCTGCCTATAGCAATCAATCACAGCTCAGCTTCTATTTTCCTACAGGTCATTAATATGACATATTCAAATTCTATTTTGTTATAGCTAACAGCAGTTATTTATTAACCCGGGCGTAGCCGGGTACTGCAGCTAGTCTAATATATAAAGCTGAATGTGTGTATGTATGTGTGTATGTATGCATGTATGTATGTGTGTATATCCGGGATTGGCATCTACACCGTCGCAACTACAGCCACAAACGTTTGCACAGTCACACGTCTGGACCCCGAGAGCGTCATAGGCTATGTTGTGAGGCGAAATTTTAACCCTGCGCGTTCCAGTTCACCAAACCATTTTGCCCCTATCTACATAATGGGGAAAAAGTGAATGGAAAAGTGTTAGAGGAAAATTAACAGCTGCCTGCTACAGCCACAAAATGTTGCACAGTCACACGTCTGGACTCCGAGAGTGTCATAGGCTATGTTGTGAGGTGAAATTTTAACCCCGCGCAATCCAATTCACCAAACAATTTTGCCCCTATCTACATAATGGGGAAAAAGTGACAGTTACCAGTTGACAGTAGTGAATGAGAGGGGCTTAATGACAGCGCCAAAGACTAACAGCATATACCAGCATATAGTCACTAAAGTGGGGCCCCAACATGGGATATTCACCACGCACGGGGACATGTATACACACCACACGCATACAAAGAGTAACAGCAAGTGTATAGTCGCTAAGGTGCAGCCCCAACATTGGATACTCACCACACACCCGAACACACACGCACACACCACAAAGAGACACACACAACACAGAGACACACACACACACCCTACCGGGACACACACACCCCTATAGCGACACATGCACTCACCCCATAGGGACACACACACACCACAAAGAGACACACAACACAGAGACACACACAAACCACACAGACCCCCCACACAGGGACACACACACATACACACCCTATAGGGACACATGCACTCACCCCACAGGGACACACACACACACACCACAAAGAGACACAACACAGACACACACACACCCCACACAGACACCCCCCCGAAGAGACACACACACATACACACCCTATAGAGACACATGAACTCACCCCACAGAGGCACACACACACACCACAAAGAGGCACACACAACACAGAGACACACACACCACACAGACCCCCCCTCACAGGGAGACACACACTCATACACCCTATAGGGACACATGCACTCACCCCACAGACACACACACACACCCCAGGGACACACACACCACACAGACAGACACAGATGTGCACAAATCACTTCACACAACTCGCCTCATACGTGTGCTATCTTTAATTTCCAAAAATAAACATGTGATTAAAAACAGCCAATGTGCAACACATGTGCCATATAGGGAATAAAGGCAGATGTCAGTCACATGAGCTGTCTATTATGTATATGCGTGAGGTAACATATACTGCCCGGCCGGGGGGGAGGGTTTACTGTTGGCTGGAGATTTATTAGGCTGCCTATAGCAACCAATCACAGCTCAGCTTCTATTTTCCTACAGGTCATTAATATGACATATTCAAATTCTATTTTGTTATAACTAACAGCAGTTATTTATTAACCCAGGCGTAGCAGGGTACTACAGCTAGTGTACATATATATCTCAATTTTATTGTAATGATCATCTCATACAAACATATTGTACAGTAGAAATATGCCGATATGTGTACAACATACTGCACACATGAACGAGCAATATAAGGGCAATGTTTATAAACTATTCCCAAAACTTACACCCTAAAGTATATTTAAATGAGTTTTATTCTAATCCAGCTTGTTTATCAGTGAGTGTGACTGGAGTTCTTTAATCTTTTAATGCCACGTTATAATCTTTCAACAGATGAAATATGAAGAGAAACCCAAAGGAATACCTAAGGATCATTCTACATTCTCTCTCTAAAGATGTTCTTAGTCATCTATATAAATTGAGATAACATTTTTAACGTTAGTTTCTCAGTTATTAAGTTTATTTTTCAGCTGTAGACTTGATTTCATAATCATAATATTGAAATGCCCCTTACAAAACAAAAATGGTAACCACACAATATTGTGATGAACCTTTGTCTAATGTTTAATTTTTGAAAACATTTATGACATGTATCTTTACTATTCACTACTCGCTCGGATAGTACAGTATTCAGAATACTTGGTCCTGTGCAAGTGTTTTGGATTTTACTCATAATATTTGAATGAGCTGCCTAGCATGTTTCCTGACTGATTTTCAGCCAATAAACATGTTTTGGGCCCACAATGGTCTGGGTACTCAGATCTCGGTCGGTTGGGTGCAAGGATGTCACGAGTGGTCGGTGCCCGAGTCCATGCCCTTGGGGTGACAATAAAAAAGGGGATTTTTGATGAGGAATAAAGTTAATAAAAAACGTGATAGACCTGTAGATCCTATGATAGCACAGGCGCTGCTGCAGAACTCCGGGGGGATGGATGGCAGCAAGGTGTTGTAGCTCCCTACAGGTAGAGCAGGGTCCCCCTGGGCAGTGTAGTGTGATAATAGGAAACACAGACACTTGCTTGCTCTGCAAGGGTTCTTTACTCCAGTTACCTTCAGCTTGTACACAGTTCACAGGTGTTATGGCTCGGGTAGTGAACCAGGTGTCATAGGAGGAAGCAATGTGTCTCTGAGGCTCCAGTGATGTTCCTTCCTTTATCTCTCACTCTGTCCTACCTCTGCGCATTCTTTCTTCTTTGCTCTGCCCTGTACGAATCACGCTTGTGAACCAGACCTGTTGGGTGATATGGGACCCCCTCTTCTCGCTCTAGGGGCCCAACCCGGTTTGGTGCTTCTGGTGGGGACCGTGCATATGTCGGGCAGATTGTGTGCCTAAGTAGTTGTCGATCACACTGGTATCTGCAGCTCAGAGATGGACCTGTGCACCACTTTGGAGCCGGTACCCAGCTTTGGACTGGGTCAAGGTTGTTCAGTCACCCTCTGCATGCCCCCCTCTGTCTGGGCCGCCACTCTGCAGGTGCCCTCCCTCTTAGCTCGGTCTCCTTCTCTTTCCTCCCACGTTCTGACTTCTCACTGTGCTTTTCCAGCTCTGCCCACACTCCTCCCACCGTGACTGGGTCTTCACAAACATCAGGTTAACCCTTTAGTTCCCTGCTCTGTGTGTGTGAATGCAGATTGAGAGCCTCAGACCTACATTACCTCCCCCCATACCAGGAATACTGCACTCTCTGTCTTGGGTGCAGTATCCCTCTATAGCGCACTGACTAGTAGGGTGCTACACTCCCCCTTGGGGAATCACACTTGTCCCCAAGTGTCACTACCCTACCTGATACAGAGCAGTTTTTATATGCATATCAAACAATATAAAACACTTTTATTAACCACAAGTATTCTTGGTTCTTCCCGACAGAAAAGCACAGTTCTTGTAACGTTGCAAACAGTTCTAAGCAAAAGTCCTCATGAAAGTCTATGGGTTTTGCAAAAGAAAAAGCAGTGTTTACATTTACCAACTATATACAGGACCAGGGTATTGCAATTTACTTATCACATTTGCATACACGCAGGGTGCACTATGCACAGGGTCCCGCATGTCTCTCACAGCTCACCCGGTCAACCTCTCAGTCTCGCTGCTGTTGTCTCCAGGTAAGACCTCGGGGTCATCTTTCTCACTCTCTGCCCCAACCACTACACCAATGGCAATGGACTGCGGCTCTGCTGGCAGGTCCTCACTGGTAATTGGGTGCTCAACCATGGACTGGCCTCTTGCTCCCAGTTCCAGCTGCTGGTTGCTGGACCCCCTCCTCGCAGCTCCATTTCTGCCACCATTTTTAGTTTCCGGCAGGGTAATTTGATCCTTGGCTCACCCCCTTGGTTTGTCATCAGCATTTGGGGCGGGCAGGCATATTCGCGCCTCTGGCATGGCCCTCCCATGATGGGGGGGGGGTCGAGGCACACTCCTGGGACATCATATTGTCTCTCACAGAGACAAGTTCAAAACACAGTCTTTAGGCATACAGTACCTGGGTTTAACAGGCACGGGATCCTGTTCGTGACACCAAGTTGTCAGGCCCACAAGAGTCTGCGGACTCAGATCTCGAGCGGTTGGGTGCAAGGATGCAAAAATACTGAAAGCGCACATTGCCAAGTTGCTAGCCGTGGAGAAGTTGCTGTTTAGGCTTGTGAGGACATAGTCTTTCAGTGATCTGTTGGCTGTGGCTGACCAACGCTACTCGATTTCCAGCCAGCATTATTTTTCCTCAACCTGGTGGAGGGTGGGATAAAGTCTCAAACTGGACCATCACATGTCCTACCCACGTCACGAATAGCGGGCCCAACCTCAATCAGGGTTTCTGCCTAATCATATACCTCCTGTCTCCCCTCTTCCCTCTCCACCTCCACCGCCTCATTATCCTGTGCTGAATTATCCTCCACATCACTCACAAGTTGGGAGCTGTGCAACAGCGCATCAGCAAAGCGGCAACACGCTCTGCCGAAGCTCATCTGCTTGGGTGAAACACCACACACTGCAGCAGAGCTGTGGCAAGGAATAAAACAACAGACCGATCAGTGGCTCTCCCCACTGCAACTCCAACACGGTCTGGTTGGCTGTGATAATGGGCGTAACCTAGTGGCGACTTTAAAGCTCGGAAAGCTGGTATACATGCCATGCATGGCTCATGTGCTGAACCTAGTGGTGCAGACATTTATAAAAACATACCCTGACTTGCCGTACCTACTTGAGAAGGTGCGCCGTATTTGCGCCCATTTCCGCCATTCATCAACTGCTGTTCATGATCTTGCAGTGCTTCAAAAGCAATTTAATTTACCAAATGACTGACTCATTTGCAACCTGCCAAAATGGTGGAACTCAACATATCATGGTAAGGATAAGTGAGCAGCAGAGGGCACTTTCTGAATACCAGCTTAAACATGCCCGTCAGACTGAGACTCAACCAAGACACATAACAACTGTCGAGTGGGTATGGATCGCTGACATTTGTGAGGTGCTTGATAACTTTGAGTACTGCACCAAGCTTGTGAGCAGTGAACAAGCTATTATTAGCGTAACCATCTCTGTGCTATGACTGCTGAATGAATCGCTGCATAATCTAAAAGTGGAATCTTTGAGTGCCCAGCAGCTGAGTATGGAGCAAGATTTCACAATGGGTGATCCTACACAGCCCAGCCAATCTCATCAGGATGATGAGGAAGATGAGGAGGGAGAGGACTTCTTTTACAGTGGTACTTAGGGTATCCCTCATGCTACACAGGGGACCCCCAACCCTAGCTTCATGTGTGTCCAGCATGGGTGGGCTGGAGAGGAAGAGGTGGAGGAGGAGAGTCAGTGTGAGGTGAGCATGGGTATTATTCCTCCTTTTGAGGTCACAGAACATTTGACTCTTTGCAGCTTGGCACAGATGGCACACTTGATATCTAACTGTCTGTGCCAAGACACTCGTGTGATTCACATTTTTAACAGCAACCAATACTGGTTGGCCACCTTTCTAGATCCATGGTACAAGGACAAATTTCCTTTGCTACTGTTGCAATCACCAAGGGGTTTCACAATAGAATCCTTCAAGAGGGCCATTGTTGATCATTTGATGGCAACATCACCCTCAGACACCGCTGCTAGCAGAGGAACCAGCACTGTGTGACAGCATGCATTAATGGAGAGAGACACGGCCAGCAGGTCCAAAAGAGGTGGTGGTAAAATGTCCATAAACTGGGCCGTCTTCAATAAACCGGCTTATCAGCAAGGGTTAACTGGAACGGTAACAATGTCAAGGAGGGAGAAGATGCACAAGATGGTCAATGACTATCTAAGTGACCATACCTGCATCCTTCCTGACACTTCTATTCCGTTTAATTACTGGGTATCGAAGCTGCATAGTTGGCCATACCTCTCCTTATATGCCTTGGAGGTGCTGGCCTGCCCTGCTGCTAGTGTGATGTCAGAGCATGTTTTCAGTGCCGCTGGGGCAATCATCACAGATACACGCACACGGCTGACTACAGAGAATGCTGACAGGCTGACTCTGATAAAATTTAACAAGGACTGGATTTTGCAAGAGTTTTTAAGCCCTCCTGATGACAGCATCCCAACCTAAAGTCACCCAAAATGTTATTTTAGGCAACTGGTGATCACTAGGGATGGGCGAATCCTGAAATACTCGGACTCGCTGGACTCTAACGAGTCCGGGTCCGAGACTCGGTACTCGTTGCGAGTCCAGCGAGTCCGAGTAGTAACCTGTACTTTTGCAGTGTATCCATACAGATACACTACAAAAGTACCCTAAAAGTTAATCTAAGGGGTTAAAAACAATAAACATTAATACTCACCTCCTGTACTCCTGTACCTTATGTACCGGGACTGGTACCGAAGACCTCTGGCTGTTACAGGATCTCCGAGACCACCGGGAGAAGATGGGGAAAAGGACCTTGCAGTTCAGCCAATCAGCATTCGGCTAGCGGTCACATGGGTTGTGACGCGGCTGCACTGCGGTCACATGACAAACCCATGTGATCGCTAGCCGAATGCTGATTAGCTGAACAGCAAGGTCCTTTTCCCCATCTTCTCCCGGTGGTCTCGGAGGTCCTGTAACAGCCGGAGGTCTTCGGTCCCGGTACAGGAGTACAGGAGGTGAGTATTAATGTTTATTGTTTTTAACCCCTTAGATTAACTTTTAGGGTACTTTTGTAGTGTATCTGTATAGATACACTGCAAAAGTACAGGGACTCGCTACCCCCGAGTAATTCCTAAGGAAACTCGGCGAGTAGCGAGTCCCCCGAGTCCGCTACTATTCGGGCGAGTCCCGAATAGTAGCGAGGAATTTGCCCATCCCTAGTGATCACGCCCATCCCTTCCCATACAAACCCCTATTCTTCTTACACATCTTTTCAACTCCTGCTTCTGCCACATGTACCACATGGTAAATAATCTAAAAACAATGTTCCATTAATTAATATTTCACATCAAAGGCACTTGTGATGAGACAATCCTTCCTTCATCAACCACAATACTGCTCCTTGGGTAAATTTTTGGAGACACTATGGCTATGTCTGGACATTGGCCACTGCAACTACTGGGCTATTAGTCCTGGCACCCTAATTGTTTGGCCCTTGAGGTCTGCTTCCTTCATCAACCATGATACAGCCCCTTGGGTTAATTTTTGGAGACACTATGGTCATGCCTAAACATTGGGCACTGCAACTATTGTGCTAGTAGTCCTAGCTTCAGAATTGTTTGGCCCTTGAGGCCTGCTTCCTTCATCAACCATAATACAGCCCCTTGGGCTACTTTTTGGAGATAATATGGCTACGCCTGGACATTGGCCACTGCAACTACAGTGCTAGTAGTCCTAACTTCAAAATTGTTTTGCCCGCAGAGAACAAGAAGGCGGGTGTGGCAATCTTCATTCACAAATCCCTTGCCTTTCAACTGATTGAACAGGTTAGTGACCCTCACGGTCGTTTTGTGATGGTCCGTGGCCTGATTAATGATGTGATGTACTCATTAGTGTCTATATATGGGCCGAATAAAGGCCAGGTCAGATTCTTCCGCTCTTTGTTCACAAGGTTGAGGTCTATCACGGCGGGCCTTGTACTTGTTGGAGGTGATTTCAACCTACCAGTGAACAAACGGCTTGATTGTTCTTCCCCTTCTCAATGCCGTGGTGAACTTGGTGATCTATTTTTTGATCATCATTTGCACGATATATGGCGCTACTCACACGGGGGGGAGAGGGACTTCACCTACATGTCTCCGCGGCATAGGACTTATAGTAGAATTGACTATTTCTTAGTAAATGACGCTCTTCTCCCAAACTGCCAGACCGCCTCGGTGGGGCATATCACTTGGTCTGATCATGCTCCCATATCCCTCAAGGTCAAAGACTCTCGGCAGATCTCTCCTTCAAACACATGGAGAATAAATAACCACGTTATCTTACCCTGACAATGTATCACAAATCTCAGCCCATGTAGAGGAATACTTTAATATTAACGACACCCCAGATGTCAACCCAGAAGTCCTCTGGTATGCCCACAAAGCGACAATTAGAGGTTTCCTCATCCAGATGGCCTCGAGGCTCAAAAAAGTAAGGGAGGAAAAGGTTAGAGAGCTTACCCAAAAGATAGCTGATCTTGAACGTTTACATAAACGACTCCCTAACCCCTGTACCTTGGCCGATCTTACTAAACACCACAGGAATTATGCTCCTACCTCCTAGCTAAAACAGAGCACCATTTAAAGACCCTTAAAGCCACATACTACGGTATGGGGGACAGAGCAGGCAAATTACTGGCCAGACGTCTCAAGAAAAAACACAAGGATGCTAAAATAGCCCATCTACTCAGAGATGATGGTCACAAAATTTCCAACCCTTTACATATAGCGGAAGAGTTTAAAACTTATTATTCTAACCTTTATAACCTGAGAGATGATGCAGCCACTCCTCAGCCCTCAGGGGACTCTATTCAGAGCTTCCTCGATAAAGTAAAGCTCCCTAGACTATCACCGGAACAATCCTCCCTATTAAACACCCCTTTTACTGAACAAGAAATCGCCTCAGTGGTGGGCTCCCTTAAAAAAAAGAACTCCGCACCAGGACCTGATGGCTTCTCTTACCAGTATTACAACATTTTCTTGAAACAACTAGCCCCGAGATTACTAGCGGTCTTTTCCTTCTGGAAAAACACAGGGGCTGTTCGTCACGAAGGGCTAGAGGCGACAATCGCCGCAATACCTAAGCCAGGAAAACCCATTGTATCTCCGGCAAATTTTCGCCCAATTGCGCTGTTAAATAGCGACCTGAAAATATACGCTAAGCTGCTGGCTACACGCCTCTTAGCGGTTCTACCATCTCTTATTGGCCCTGAACAAGTGGGGTTTGATCCGGGTAGACAGGCCTCAGACGGGACCAGGAGGGTCGTTGATCTGTTGGAACTGATGGAGCGCAGACCTACCCACGGTGCACTCTTCTCCTTAGATGCCGAGAAAGCATTTGACAGAGTGCACTGGGGGTATCTGGAGGCTATCCTTCACAAATTTGGCATAGTGGGTGGATTCTGGGACGCAATCATGGCACTGTACTCCTCCCCCTCGGCGAGGGTTAGAGCATCTGACTTTTTGTCATCACCGTTTGATATATCCAACGGGACCCGACAGGGTTGTCCCTTGTCCCCGCTTATTTTTGTTCTGGCCATGGAACCTCTGGCTGCCAGGGTAAGATCAGATCCAATGATAAGGGGCCCCCTCGTCGGGGGAAGGAACATAAAATCGGGTTATATGCCGATGATGTAATCTTCATTTGTTCTAATGTCATGGTTACGATCCCTAGAATCATGGAGCTGCTAGCAGAATTTTTAGCGGAACTTTGACAATCTTTGTCATAATATAAAATCAGGTTTGGCTTCGCACACGGGCCTCTTTCTTTCATGGATCGCTAGGATACAAATCATCAAGATGGTATACCTTCCAAAGATTTTGTACGTCCTTTCCTGCCTTCCTCTGACCTTTTCCAAACGGATGATTGCTTCTTTGCAGACGATATTGGGGAAGTTCATATGGAGGGACAGGCCTCACCGGGTGAGTGCTAGAGTTCTCACTTTGCCAACTGACCTTGGAGGTATGGGAGCCCCAAATATTTACTCCTATTATACAGCAATACATCTCTCAGCGGCGCGTTTCTGGTGGGCAGACGACCCTCATCCCTTATGGTTGCAGATTGAAAAATCATTGGCTCCTCGTAACTCCACTAGGCTCCTATTAGAGATGTCATTGCTTAAACCTCACCAGAACCACCTATTCTTAAAATCAATGATGACACTGCTCAGGGTGTGGTGCCTCAACGGACGAGGCCTTCTTCCCTTTCTCTATAGGCATATATCGGTTCTTGCCGCGGAGCGGTCTGTGGAGTCTCTCTCTCTCTCTTCGTGGAGAGTTAAGGGAGTTCTGCACCTTCATCAGGTTTTCAACGGGACCATTCTCAAACCTTTTGCCGAACTAGCCGACCAATACGACCTTCCCCGTTCTTCTTTTTTCAGTTATCTACAGTTGCGTCACTTCCTTAGCACTATCAGTCTACCCACGGTTGATGTCTCGATGTTTGATGGCTTGGTCCAAAGATTCTTCAAAGCCACCACTCCCCCTGGGCATGGTGTCTCCATTTTGTATGGCGCACTGGCCAGGCGAAACGGCTCTAGCAAACTCCCTTATATGGCCAAATGGGAAAACACCCTTCAATTCAGTGCCTCACTGGAACAGTGGCAGGTGGCGGCTCGCTGCAGCTCGGCCTACTCGCGGTGTATAAATCATCTTGAGCAGATCAAGAAAATACAAATGGAATGGTATCTCACGCCTAACAAACTGGCCCGATTTGCAGGCCATGCCTTCTCTTCTTCCTCTGCTCAGGATTGCTGGAGGTTGTGTGGCAATGTGGGCTCATCTTTACACATGTGGTGGTCCTGCCCAGTCACTCAGGCCTTCTGGAGACAGGTGGAGGCATTAATTATCTCTCTTTCAGGTATTACTACTCAGCTCTCTCCAACACTGGCTCTGCTGGGCTTGGGATTAGAGGACGTCCCGGCTCCTGTCCGCCCTATCACAGCAAACATTCTCCTGGCAGCAAGACTCTGTGTGGCCAGATGCTGGAGATCTCCCCGATCTCCTTCACTTAACGACCTGCTGGACACTTTAAACATTCATTTTCAGCACGAACTGGCCCTGTCTCACGACCCATGGATCTCCTCCGCGTACAATGCTGTACACTGCTAATTTAGTCTAATCTTGTTACTCTGTAGCATATTAGTGACTTATGAAACCTGATTATTTGTAAAGCACCAGTCTGGATTTTCCTAAGACCTTAACCCCCCCTTCCCACCTCCCCCGTTTTCCTTATACTTTCCTTTCCCCCTTCAGTTGGGAGTGGTAGCTCCCAGTTAATTGTGGTTACAATAATAGGTTCCTGTTTGAACCTTGCCTTTGGGCAAATCACCTGTATTCGCATATGCATTCGTATGTACTTGTATGTTTTGAAATTCTTAATAAAAATTCATTGTTCAAAAAAAAAAATTGTTTTGCCCTTGAAGCCTGCTTCCTTCATCAACCATGGTACAGGCCCTTGGGCTACTTTTTGGAGACACTATGGCTATGCCTGGACATTGGGCCCTGCAACTACTGTGCTAGTAGTCCTAGCTTCATATGTCTTTGGCCATTGAGGCCTGCGTCTTTCATCAACTATGATACAGCCCCTTAGGCTACATTTTGGAGACACTATGCCTACACATTGTGCAATGGCAGTGAAACAACAATGCCAGTAGTCCAAGCATTATAATTGTGAAGCCCTTGTGATGATGATGATGGGTGGCTTCTTTCTGCATTAACCATCACACTGCCCCTAGGGCAGATTGCTCTCTTTACACCACTTACACACTGAGCTGTCAGAAGATCTACTCCATCATAACTCACTCTTACGGCAATCATGCACCCATTTCAGCCTTTTCCTCAGCCCCCAGACTGCCTTTCTGGGTCCAATAAACAATTACTAACATTGGACTCGCTACTCGCACCGAATACCCGAGTATTACGATCTACTCGGCACGAGTATAGCATGTCCGAGTATTTGACTACTCACTCATCCCTAGTCACTCATAGAATACTTTTCTCACTTTTAACAGAACAACATTTACATAGCAAATTTGCACAAATTTATATACCGTATATACTCGTGTATAAGCCGACCCGTGTATAAGCCGACCCCCCTACTTTTGCCCCCAAAACCTGGGAAAATTTATTGACTCGTGTATAAGCCGAGGGTGGACCCCAGCACAGGTATACAGCCCCCAGCAGTGTGGTATACAGCAGCCTCCCCAGTGGTATATACAGGCCCCAGCAGTGTTACAGCAGCAGCCCCAGTGGTATATACAGCAGCAGCCCCAGTGGTAGTATACAGCAGCCCCAGAGGTATATACAGCAGCCCCAGTGGTAGTATACAGCAGCAGCCCCAGTGGTAGTATACAGCAGCAGCCCCAGTGGTAGTATACACGCAGCCCCAGTAGTATATACAGCCCCAGTGGTAGTATATAGCCCCAGTGGTAGTATACAGCCCCAGTGGTAGTATACAGCCCCAGTGGTAGTATACAGCCCCAGTGGTAGTATATAGCCCCAGTGGTAGTATACATACAGCCCCAGTGGTAGTATATAGCCCCAGTGGTAGTATACATACAGCCCCAGGGGTAGTATATAGCCCCAGTGGTAGTATATAGCCCCAGTAGTAGTATACAGCCCCAGTGGTAGTATATAGCCCCAGTGGTAGTATATAGCCCCAGTGGTAGTATACATACAGCCCCAGTGGTAGTATATAGCCCCAGTGGTAGTATATAGCCCCAGTAGTAGTATACAGCCCCAGTGGTAGTATATAGCCCCAGTGGTAGTATATATACAGCCCCAGTGGTAGTATATAGCCCCAGTGGTAGTATATAGCCCCAGTGGTAGTATATAGCCCCAGTGGTAGTATATATACAGCCCCAGTGGTAGTATATAGCCCCAGTGGTAGTATATAGCCCCAGTGGTAGTATATAGCCCCAGTGGTAGTATACAGGGCCCCAGCAGGGCCCCCCTCATAATTTGGCGCCCCCACCTCAGTTTCTGGGCCCCCCCGCATGCAGCGCTGCACATATACATTACGTGTCTAGCAGCTGTTACCCTCCGGTGGCAGATCGCGGCTCCCGGCTCCGGGCTCCATCTTCCTCGCTGTCTTCCTGCTTTGTGACCGGCGCGATGACGTCATCGCGCCGGTCACATGACAACCAGGAAGACAGAGAGGAAGATGGAGCCCGGAGCCGGGAGCCGCGATCTGCCACCGGAGGGTAACAGCTGCTAGACACGTAATGTATATGTGCAGCGCTGCATGCGGGGGGGCCCAGAAAGTGAGGTGGGGGCGCCAAACTTTGAGGGGGGCCGTATGACTCGCGTATAAGCCGAGGGGGGCACTTTTCAGCCCAATTTTTGGGCTGAAAAACTCGGCTTATACGCGAGTATATACGGTAATCCTTATTCTACAGTACGTAATTTAGTAAAGGGACAAATTTACATTGGTCAAGGATCTATACCTCTTTTGCAGAAGCATTACTCTCGGTATGATACACCACAGACCTGAGATAGCTGAACATCTTCCTCTCGAAGACAGAGCAGTCCTGAGAGACTTACTCTCCCTAAGTGAGGAATTCGATATGAACTTGGGACGTCAACGCTTCCCGCAGACTAAAAGATCTAAGGTAACGCCGGCCCTCTCTTTGATACCTAATGTCAATATATTTTTTGACCTTGCATTACGCGATATCTCTGCCCTCCAAACTATTCCCATAAGGGCGGCTAATCTATCAAGAACGGAACAAAGGGCCCTCCAATCTTTACGCTCAAACTCATCTTTTTTAATCAAAGAGGCAGACAAAGGGGGGAACGTTGTCCTTTGGCCCATTGATATGTACTTGGAGGAGGTAAACAGACAATTAAGGGATCAGAGGTTTTATAATACCGTATATACTCGTGTATAAGCCAAGTTTTTCAGCCCAAAAATTGGGCTGAAAAGTCCCCCCCTCGGCTTATACACGGGTCATATGGTATGCTGTGGGGGGGGGACTGTGACCGGGGGCTGGAGGAGGCAGGAGGGGGCCGTAGTGACCGCAGGCAGTCACGTGGGGCCGCCTCATTAGGGCAATGAATATGCACGGCATCCCCCCGTCCATCAGCGGCGGGGGGATGCCATGCATATTGCACTACACAGCCCCCCCTCCTTATTATGGTTCCCCCAGAGTAATAAACAGCCCCCCCTCCTCATCATGTCCCCCCCAGGCTGCGGCAGCTGTCAAAATAACAAACACTTTATACATCACCTTCTGGCGCAGCTGCTCCGCTCCTCCGCTCCTCCGCTCGCCGGCTTCTTCTTCCTGCTTGTGCCGGTGTCATGTGACCGGGCGCAGGAGATTACGTCATTTCCTGCGCGCGGTCACTGAAGCCGGCACCAGAAGGAAGAAGAAGCCGGCGAGCGGAGGAGCGGAGCAGCTGCGTCGGAAGGTGATGTATAAAGTGTTTGTTATTTTGACAGCTGCCGCAGCCTGGGGGGGACATGATAAGGAGGGGGGGGCTGTATACTACCACTGGGGCTGTATATACCTCTGGGGCTGCTGTATACTACACTGGGGCTGTATATACCTCTGGGGCTGCTGGATACTACCACTGGGGCTGTATATACCTGTGGGGCTGCTGTATACTACCACTGGGGCTGTATATACCTCTGGGGCTGCTGTATACTACACTGGGGCTGTATATACCTCTGGGGCTGCTGTATACTACCACTGGGGCTGTATATACCTGTGGGGCTGCTGTATACTACCACTGGGGCTGTATATACCTGTGGGGCTGCTGTATACTACCACTGGGGCTGTATATACCTCTGGGGCTGCTGTATACTACCACTGAGGCTGTATATACTTCTGGGGCTGCTGTATACTACCACTGGGGCTGTATATACCTCTGGGGCTGCTGTATACTACCACTGGGGCTGTATATACCTCTGTGGCTGCTGGATACTACCACTGGGGCTGTATATACTTCTGGGGCTGCTGTATACTACCACTGGGGCTGTATATACCTGTGGGGCTGCTGTATACTACCACTGGGGCTGTATATACCTCTGGGGCTGCTGTATACTACCACTGGGGCTGTATATACTTCTGGGGCTGCTGTATACTACCACTGGGGCTGTATATACCTCTGGGGCTGCTGTATACTACCACTGGGGCTGTATATACTTCTGGGCTGCTGTATACTACCACTGGGGCTGTATATACCTCTGGGGCTGCTGTATACTACCACTAGGGCTGTATATACCTCTGGGGCTGCTGGATACTACCACTGGGGCTGTATATACCTCTGGGGCTGCTGGATGCTACCACTGGGGCTGTATATACCTCTAGGGCTGCTGTATACTACCACTGGGGCTGTATATACCTCTGAGGCTGCTGTATACTACCTCTGGGGCTGCTGTATACTACCACTGGGGCTGTATACTACCTCTGGGGCTGCTGTTTACTACCACTGGGGCTGCTGTATATACCTTTGGGGCTGCTGTATACTACCTCTGGGGCTGCTGTATACTACCTCTGGGAATGCTGTATACTACCACTGGGGCTGCTGTATACTACCTCTGGGGCTGCTGTATACTACCACTGGGGCTGCTGTATATACCTCTGGGGCTGCTGTATACTAACTACTGGAGCTGCTGCTGTATATACCACTGGGGCTGCTGCTGTATACTACCACTGGGGCTGCTGCTGTATACTACCACTGGGGCTGCTGCTGTATACCTCTGGGGCTGCTGTATACCACACTGCTGGGGGCTGTATACCTGTGCTGGGGTCCACCCTCGGCTTATACACGAGTCAATAGGTTTTCCCAGGTTTTGGGGGCAAAAGTAGGGGGGTCGGCTTATACACGGGTCGGCTTATACACGAGTATATACGGTAAATTGCCCTCTGATCCTACTGTGACTTTCAGTTCTGTGCAGCAGGAACTATCAAGAGGGAAACTGGATCGTCACATGTGACGTCGAATCCCTTTATTCGAATATCCAACACGAGGATGGCATTCATGCAGTCATAACGTTTTTGGACCAACAACTGGATTCAAATCGCATGCATGATTCGTTTCTGATTGACCTCTTAAGATTTGTTCTCACACACAATTTTTTCATTTTTGACTGGCAGTATTTTCGCCAAGTCACAGGCGTGGCAATGGGCGCAAGATGTGCCCCTGCCGTCGCCAACCTCTTTCTCGGATGGTGGGAGGAAGTCGTAGTTTTTCCATCTGATGACTTTAAACAACACGTCACTCTATGGAAACATTACATAGACGACATTTTTTTCATCTGGTCAGGGGAGGAGTCAGATTGTCAACATTTCATTGAAAAATTGAACATTAATTCATTGAATATCTTTCTAACCTTCTCAATGTCTCAGACTGAAGCCGTTTTTCTTGATACGAGGATCAAAGTGAACAATGGACATCTAACTACGGATCTTTACCGTAAGTTAACTTCTACTAACAGTCTCCTACGGTTTGATAGTTTTCATCCATTCCATACACGTAAAGGTGTGCCAGTAGGTCAATTTTTACGGATCCGACGCAACTGTACCTCAAATGAGGATTTCCGTAAACAAGCTCTTGATCTCTCCTCTCGTTTTAGAGACCGTGGCTACTCAAGAAAGGTTATATCACAAGCCTTTGAAAGAGCAAAAGCCACTTCACAAGCGGATCTTTTGGTTCCAAAGAGGAGGATTGTGGACAATAAAATCAGATTTGTTACGGACTACAACATCGGATGGAATAAGGTGAGATCGATTCTCCATTCCTATTGGAGTATTCTCACCAATGATAGACTGGTAGCACAACTGATAGGGCACTCTCCGTCCCTGTCAGCCAGACGCGCTCCTAATTTCAGTGATTTACTTACTAGGAGTCACTTTATACGCCCAACCACCAGACTCAACAGAGGTATTCTGCTTAAGGGCTCCCTCCCTTGCAGGATGTGCAATGTTTGCCCTATGATGATTCCCACCAGAGATTTCTTTAGTGATCCATCTACTAACAAAACTTTTCCACTTAAAGGTTATATCAACTGCAAGACACGCAATGTGATCTATGCCTTAGCCTGTCCCTGCAATAAACTCTACATTGGCCAAACGTCACAGGAACTACGTAAACGGATCCAGAGTCATATTTCTACCATTAATCTAGCGGCCAATACCCAGGCAAATGGCCAATACTTGAAACCTGTGGCAGCCCACTTCCTCGATTTCCATCAGGGAATGGTTAATGGGCTCCGTACCTTTGGCTTGCAAAAAATCACCGGCAACGGCCGTTGTGATTTTCTTGGGAACCAACTATTACAATCTGAAGCTCGTTGGATTTTTGAACTTCAGACTGTTCACCCTCATGGCCTAAACGAGGAACTCCTCTTCTCTGGCTTCCTTGGTGACTAAGTTTTGATACCAGGTTGGCTATATCTTCTTTTTTTACTGTCTCGTATTTTGCTCCCTAGGTACCACCCACTCTCACCACATTGGTCTGGACCCAAGGACACATTGGATTCCTCTACTTTCCTGCATCAACCAATCTTCAGAAAACCCCGTTCTAGGACTGTATAGAAAATTATGGATGTTACTCCACGTGGACTTTTTCTTCGCTTTAAAACAAAAATTCCCCCTTGTTCGTATTATATCTGAGTCATCTCTCTCCAGGATAGCCCCCTTTCGTTGACTCCCTATAGCGGCTTACCTATGGATTTGAACTCCTTTTTCCATTTACATATAAGCTACACTATGTCCTGCTCCTGTAGCTCATGCCGTTACAATCTTTAAATTCAATTAACCTTGAATATGTCAGGTAAACCTTCTTGATTGTGATTGTTTTTCCATGTGGCTCTGCTTGATATTCGATATTTGATATTTGATATTTGACTTGGTACCTAATGGGGTTGGTCAATTTGACTTGGTTTTGACACAGACTAATGATAATTTTTCATACATAGGACATTACCCTTTGCCGCTTTGGTCTCCTATACAAGTCTGCGTTCTATCAAATACCTTACTATTTGGTCTATATATAAAAAAGCTCTCTTTCCAACTAAACTCTTTCCTTCTATGTATCCTACCTTCTGCCCCCCCCATAATGAGCAGAACTCTGCTACACATTTAGTATTGGATCTATGTGGCCTGTATCGTGCCCTCCTTCCCCCTCTGGACTCATGTACTACACCGGTGAATGTTACGTGGGCGCCAACCAGGAATAGTATCATCACTCCCTTGGTTGGCGCGGCATCAGCTTAGGTGATGCGATTGATCGCCCCACCCCTATCCCAGACGCCGCGTCACCGGATATGACGTTGGCGCCAACCAGGGACTTCATTCACCACTTCCTTGGTTGGCGCCGCATCACCGGAAGTGACGCGACGGCTCTCCCGGCCCGCACCACTTCCTTGACTGGCATCGCGTCACCGGAAATGACGCGACGGCGGTCCCGGCCCTCCTGCAACCTCTCTCTACTCCCCCGACGCTACGTATAATGACGTAATCACGGACGGGAGTTCTGGATGTGACGGGATTATTATTACTTTACACACTTCACCTGGCGTTATCATACAAAAGAGCCTCTCTTTGATTACTTCACTAGCTCCTGAAGAAGCCATCCCGGCGATACGCGTGGGGCCTGGCCGCCACCCCTCCTCTGTAGGCACTATATCCAGGCATCAGTGGTAACCTTTTTCTATCCAGCCATTGTCTTCCTACTGGACTCTTATGCTGCATGATTGTGGTGACTCATATATATATTTCAGGGAGTTTACCTACCACAGCTTTTTTCTGGGATTCCCAAACTGTTGTGCTCCTTCATATCTGATTGTGTTTTTAATAGGTAAACTACTGTATCGATATCGATATCACCCCTTCTCTGAAGAATTGTTATTTCCATCTATACTGATGACTTGATTACTCTGATATATGGTTGTTGTTTTATATACCACAACTGACCATAAGATATATAAATCTGCACTTTTTGATTATTGATTGTATCTATTGATTGTATCAATTGTATAAATTGTTTGAATATGATATAACCACACTGCTACAATATGTGTAAGGTTTATACTGTATTTTCTTGACCTTTTGTAATCATGTGTCTTATACAGAGGGAGGGCTGGTCCGGGACCAGTTTTGTTTTAAATGTTTTTAAATTATCTATTTGGCTCTTTGTTGCCGTCAATATTGATAATTAAATAAAATCACATTTGCATATTTAATATTGGTCGTGCTTAGCCCTATTGGGGTAGACTTCTCTCCTCCTTGCCTAATTTAGTAAAGGGGACAAGGAAATTTCTTAATGTATAATATCGTATATGTATATTATTGTTAATGTAACATTAGTATTTTCATTGCTGAATACATTTTTTACAAACAAACTTTGTGTTTACTTATATTTATCTAAAACACACTTTGTAAATTATTTGATACCGACGTTATGACCTTGAGAAGATAGCACAAATGTCATACATACGGTACAAACTTTAAAATGAATCGAATTTCTATCATAACAAAACATGACTTAACCTCTCCAGGCTTTATGGTCTGACATCTCTAACAAGCAAATGTTATGAGACAAAAAAAGCTTTTAGAAAAAATTGACAAATAAACAATAAATACAGTAAGTGCAGGAATTATGTGGAAGGATCATGTCTACATAAAAGGTTTTCTGCTACATAAAGGATTTTCTGTCCATTCCGGATATGTTTGGATGCAGTACACGTTGCATAAACATTATTAACAATTATCTCTGTTATCATATACACCCAGAAATCCCAAATGCATGGCATTTATGGAGTGGTAAACAGCCTTGAATTTCTGAAATGCACTTTTAGCTCTGTACCTGCTGATTTATGTATCTACCTTGTTTATAGCTAGAGATGCTTTTCCACAATCTGTAGCCACTTTTGGGAAGTCATATATTATGGCAAAATGATCAGAGTTATAATTCCTGGGCATGCACAGCATATACAGTTTGTTACAAAAAACGTCAGCTATGCAAGGTACGATGCTAGCCTAATACGTTATTTTAGCAAAAGATAAAGTGAAAAAACTGCCATTGGTAGATAAGGTAAGTAGATGAAGCTAACACTGTAAGTTTAAATAAGGAAAATCTGATAAAGTATAGGTTCACCTTCAAACCTCTAAACTATGTTTAACACAGATGAGAGTCATCTTAGCTACACAATGAGATGCACTTTTTTGTCCAAGTTTTGCTTACAAAAGAAAAAAGCACATGTTCATCCTGACATGGCCAGCTCCCCAAATACTAGCATATTGCATGATCACACCCAAACATTTAGGGTGCAACTACATGATCCAGTTTTAGACTGTTAAAGGGAACCTGTCATGTTCTTTTCCCCAATGTTATTTAGATCATGTAGTGTTCATTAATAACCTTTTTATCAGTTTTTTTTTTTCAATTGTTTTATTCATCCCAAAAAAGCATGGTAGATACTTACATCTGGGCAAACATATGAGCAGTCAAGCAGTCATCCAGCTGGTTAACAGTTAACAGTTCAGCTAACTGATCTTGCAGCAATGCCAAATTTCAGAAAATTCTGAAAGGACCTGTGTGATGTCACAACCATGTGGCTATAATAGGCGGAGCTAAGTCTACATAGACCTTAACGATTTAGATCACTTAGCTCTGCCCATTATGGTCACATGGGAATGACATCACATAGGCATTGCTAACTGTTAACCAGCAGGATGACTGCTTGACTGTTTGCCCAGCTAGCTTATGAAAATATGTAAGTATCTAAAATGTTTTTTGGGAGAAATATAACTTTTTTTTTTTTTAAACAGAAAAAAGTTGATTAATGAACACTAACTACATGATCTTAATAATATAGGGGGTAGAGATGAGTGAACTTTGGTCGAACGTATACGCCAATTTCAAATCTGGACCGAATTTGGCAGTGTCCGTTTGGTCCCTTGAACCTGAACATTTTGCTGATATGTCAGAAATTTGGGCTTTGTTTGTATAGTGTTTGGATGGCAAAAATCAGTAGTGCATGTGCACTAATGCTTCTGTTCTACGTTATCAGAGTGTCAGTGTACAGGATAGCAGGCAGAAGTGGTGGCGGGAGAGGTATCAGGTCAGATAAGCGCAGGTCTCCATTTTGTTTCTTTACTGCACTTATTTTGGGTGGTCCGGTTTGGCAGCCAATCAGCACCCATGAAGCAAATGTAACTTTTTGCACACAAGGGCTTTTGTCATTGGCTGGGTATGTCACACGTCCGTGGCATATAAGAGCGGGCCATTTACCATCATCGCCATTTTCACAGTGTTAGAGCTCATTGACAGTCTTGTTGCTGCAGTGACGACGCTGCTACTTCTGTGTGCGCTATTTAAAAGATAGCTAGTGATTCTATTCTTTTTTTAGATAGAGAGCTAGATAGTAGGTTTAGTGACTCCTTCCTAAAACACACTTTGTAAATTATTTGATACCGACGTTATGACCTTGAGAAGATAGCACAAATGTCATACATACGGTACAAACTTTAAAATGAATCGAATTTCTATCATAACAAAACATGACTTAACCTCTCCAGGCTTTATGGTCTGACATCTCTAACAAGCAAATGTTATGAGACAAAAAAAGCTTTTAGAAAAAATTGACAAATAAACAATAAATACAGTAAGTGCAGGAATTATGTGGAAGGATCATGTCTACATAAAAGGTTTTCTGCTACATAAAGGATTTTCTGTCCATTCCGGATATGTTTGGATGCAGTACACGTTGCATAAAACATTATTAACAATTATCTCTGTTATCATATACACCCAGAAATCCCAAATGCATGGCATTTATGGAGTGGTAAACAGCCTTGAATTTCTGAAATGCACTTTTAGCTCTGTACCTGCTGATTTATGTATCTACCTTGTTTATAGCTAGAGATGCTTTTCCACAATCTGTAGCCACTTTTGGGAAGTCATATATTATGGCAAAATGATCAGAGTTATAATTCCTGGGCATGCACAGCATATACAGTTTGTTACAAAAAACGTCAGCTATGCAAGGTACGATGCTAGCCTAATACGTTATTTTAGCAAAAGATAAAGTGAAAAAACTGCCATTGGTAGATAAGGTAAGTAGATGAAGCTAACACTGTAAGTTTAAATAAGGAAAATCTGATAAAGTATAGGTTCACCTTCAAACCTCTAAACTATGTTTAACACAGATGAGAGTCATCTTAGCTACACAATGAGATGCACTTTTTTGTCCAAGTTTTGCTTACAAAAGAAAAAAGCACATGTTCATCCTGACATGGCCAGCTCCCCAAATACTAGCATATTGCATGATCACACCCAAACATTTAGGGTGCAACTACATGATCCAGTTTTAGACTGTTAAAGGGAACCTGTCATGTTCTTTTCCCCAATGTTATTTAGATCATGTAGTGTTCATTAATAACCTTTTTATCAGTTTTTTTTTTCAATTGTTTTATTCATCCCAAAAAAGCATGGTAGATACTTACATCTGGGCAAACATATGAGCAGTCAAGCAGTCATCCAGCTGGTTAACAGTTAACAGTTCAGCTAACTGATCTTGCAGCAATGCCAAATTTCAGAAAATTCTGAAAGGACCTGTGTGATGTCACAACCATGTGGCTATAATAGGCGGAGCTAAGTCTACATAGACCTTAACGATTTAGATCACTTAGCTCTGCCCATTATGGTCACATGGGAATGACATCACATAGGCATTGCTAACTGTTAACCAGCAGGATGACTGCTTGACTGTTTGCCCAGCTAGCTTATGAAAATATGTAAGTATCTAAAATGTTTTTTGGGAGAAATATAACTTTTTTTTTTTTTAAACAGAAAAAAGTTGATTAATGAACACTAACTACATGATCTTAATAATATAGGGGTAGAGATGAGTGAACTTTGGTCGAACGTATACGCCAATTTCAAATCTGGACCGAATTTGGCAGTGTCCGTTTGGTCCCTTGAACCTGAACATTTTGCTGATATGTCAGAAATTTGGGCTTTGTTTGTATAGTGTTTGGATGGCAAAAATCAGTAGTGCATGTGCACTAATGCTTCTGTTCTACGTTATCAGAGTGTCAGTGTACAGGATAGCAGGCAGAAGTGGTGGCGGGAGAGGTATCAGGTCAGATAAGCGCAGGTCTCCATTTTGTTTCTTTACTGCACTTATTTTGGGTGGTCCGGTTTGGCAGCCAATCAGCACCCATGAAGCAAATGTAACTTTTTGCACACAAGGGCTTTTGTCATTGGCTGGGTATGTCACACGTCCGTGGCATATAAGAGCGGGCCATTTACCATCATCGCCATTTTCACAGTGTTAGAGCTCATTGACAGTCTTGTTGCTGCAGTGACGACGCTGCTACTTCTGTGTGCGCTATTTAAAAGATAGCTAGTGATTCTATTCTTTTTTTAGATAGAGAGCTAGATAGTAGGTTTAGTGACTCCTTCCTAAAACAGCAAATTTTAGAGCTTAAAAGCAGTAATAGCCAAATCAGGTCTGGTGCAGTGATCTCTGAAAATCTTCACAAATCCTGCGTTGAAAAGCCTTTTTGCTAGATCTGCCAACACCTAGCCAAGAAATACTTTTTGGCTACTACCAGTGTTTGTCCAATCAGCTTTTGTGCAGTGGTCTCTGAAAATCTCCACAAATCTTGTGCTGAAAAGCCTTCTTTGCTAGATCTGCAAACATGTAGCCAACAAATAGTTTGTGGCTACCAGCAGTGTTTGCCCCAACAGCTCTGGTGCAGTGGTCTCTGCAAATCTCCACAAATCCTGTGCTGAAAAGCCTTTTTTGCTGAATCTGCCAAAATCTAGCCAATAAATACTTTTTGGCTACTATTAGTGTTAGCTAAATCTGGTCTGATGTATTTACATCCATAAATTTTTCGGGCCTGAAACAACTGAGTTGCAAATCTGTTATCATCAAATATGAGTGGTAAAAGCTGTGGTTGTGGTGGAAAGGGGAATAGGCATGGTGGTAAGGGGAAAATGCTTGGTGTCCATGGGGTAATTGCTAAACTAACAGAAAGCTCTGCTGAACAAGCACTGGCTTCTACCCAAAGAAAATGTAAATTTCTTTTAGTGACTACTGTATATACTCGTGTATAAGCCGACCCCCCTACTTTTGCCCCCAAAATCTGGGAAAACCTATTGACTCGTGTATAAGCCGAGGGTGGACACCAGCACAGGTATACAGCCCCCAGCAGTGTGGTATACAGGCCCCCCCAGTGGTATACAAGCCTCCCCAGTGGTAGTATACAGCCCCCAGCAGTGTGGTATACAGCAGCCTCCCCAGTGGTATATACAGACCCCAGCAGTGGTACAGCAGCTTCCCCAGTGGTATATGAAGCAGCAGCCTAAGTGGTATATACAGCAGCCCCAGTGGTAGTATACAGCAGCCCCAGTGGTAGTATACAGCAGCCCCAGAGGTATATACAGCAGCCCCAGAGGTATATACAGCCCCAGTGGTAGTATACAGCAGCCCTAGAGGTATATACAGCAGCCCCAGTGGTAGTATACAGCAGCCCCAGTGGTAGTATACAGCAGCCCCAGTGGTAGTATACAGCAGCCCTAGAGGTATATACAGCCCCAGTGGTAGTATACAGCAGCCCACCCGCCACCCCCATCAGTATACAGGCCCCCCCATCAGTATCCAGGGCCCCCCCCCATGCTCTGCAAAACCTGCAAAGTAAAATCATTATACTTATCACTGTCCTGTCGCAGCCGTCCCTGCCGCTGCCATCGCGCTCCTCCGTCTTCATCCAGCGTCTTCCGGCTTCCTGTGGTCGGCGCAGGCAATGCCGTCATTGCCTCCGCCGACCACAGGAAGCCGGAAGACGCTGGATGAAGACGGAGGAGCGCGATGGCAGCGCGGGGACGGCGGCGGACAGGACAGGTGATAAGTATAATGATTTTACTTTGCGGGTTTTGCAGAGCAAGGGGGGGGGGGCCTGGATACTTATGGGGGGGGCCTGTATACTGATGGGGGTGGCGGGCGGGCGGGCGGCTTTATACTACCACTGGGGCTGTATATGACTCGCGTATAAGCCGAGGGGGGGACTTTTCAGCCCAAATTTTGGGCTGAAAAACTCGGCTTATACGCGAGTATATACGGTAATTACTTTTGTTAGTGGACAGTCTAAAATCATCCCTTTCTTAGGCAACAGCACAATACTATGACTTGTAGGTGGGGTCCAGAAAGAGTAGGTGTTGCAAAGCATATCAAGTGCTCCATCAAGTCACCTCTTCTCCACCTCAACTTCAACACATGCAGTCCAGTCCTCACAGGTGTCACCCAAATCACACTTATTTCCTCACATGGCACAACTCTCCAGTCGTCTTACTGTATGTGGGTCAACACAGATGGCGTAGTCTGCAGAGCTGTTCATGCATACTTAAAGTATCAGTGATTTGTGTAACTGCACAGTCCTCCACTCATCTCTGCTGTCCATGTGGTGCAATTTCCTTGCTGAAATATATTGTATTCCATTATGAATATACTTCTCCATTTCACTGCCTCCTAATGTTTTTGATCCTTTATAGTTGGCTGTGAATCACCATGTGTCTATGGCCTGATTGGTGATGGGCTAATGAAGCTCAGTTCCCTCCCCCATGCTCCTCACCTGAATTCACTTTTGGGAGGCATATCTAGGGCCAGTTTTAGTCTGCACCAGGTCTGCGACAAAGTGGCTGTTTAAAGTGGAAAAATATGAAATAGACCAGAAATGGGCCAGAATTGACTGGGATAGACTGGAAGGTAATGACATAGAGGGCCACTCAAACAATGTGTATAACTCTATTCACTACTAATCTTTACCATGTCTTTTATTACATTGTTTGTTTTCTTATGTGCTCTCACCACCAACTTTTATCACCCTATCCCCCCTCCATCATCACTCATTCACATCAGCCCCTCTCTCCTGCCCTACACTATGCACAGCTCCCATGCTATCTTCATTTTACTGAAGATTTTCAGCCCATCATATTCCACAGTTTGTCATAATAAATTATGTTCTTAATCCAAAAACTATTTGCTCTTTCTCTTTTTACTGCTGCTCCTGTCAGGTGATATCTCTCCCAACCCTGGTATGCCCTCCGGTAACTTCAACCCCTCTCCCACCTCACACAGAAACCCCACAAACCTTATTAGCATTACCTGCACACCTTCATCTCCATCTTTTAATTGCGCTCTCTGGAATCCACGGTCTGTATGCAACAAACTTCCCTTCATTCATAACTACTTTCTCACTAACTCTCTCAATCTCCTGGACCTCACTGAAACCTGGATCCAGGATTCAGACACTGCTTCCCCTGCTGCTATTTCTTATGGCAGCTTACATTTCTCTCATTCCCCGAGACCTGGGAACAAACATGGTGGTGGAGTTGGATTACTCCTGTCCCAACAATGTGCTTTTCAGGTCATCCCACCAGCCCCAGCATTCTCATTCCCTTCTTTTGAAGTTCACACAATTAGGCTATTCCATCCCCTTCCCCTCAGAGTAGCAGTGGTACACCACCCCCCAGGGTCACCCACCCAGTTCCTCGAACATTTCTCTGCATCGTTGATACAATTTACATCCTCAGAATTACCAGCCCTCATTCTGGGAGACTTTAACATCCCCGTAAACAGCCCCATCTCCCCATCTGCATCCCAGCTCCTATCTCTAACCACGTCACTTGGCCTCTCACAGCTCTCAACCTCTGAGACACAAAAGGATGGTAACACCCTTGACCTGGTCTTTAACCTACTCTGCTCAACCTCCTTCCTAGATAATTCATCTCTTCCCCTCTCTGACCACAACATTCTCTTCTTCACACTCACTAACTCACCACAACCCACCCCTACCTATCAAACATACAGACATCTACAGGCCATTAACCCTCATGCACTCACAGACTTCCTCATATCATCACTGTCCCCAATCTCCTCATTCTCCTGTCCAGATCTGGCAGTAAATCATAATAACACTCTCAGAAGCACCCTGGACCAAGTAGCGCCCCTCACCCTCAGAACCTCCAAACATAGAACAAAACAGCCCTGGCTCACTTCACAAACTCGATTCCTCCAGCGATGGTCTAGGAGTGCTGAACACCTATGGAGGAAAACTCGCTCACCTGAAGACTTTATCCATTATAAATTCATGCTAAAAATATACAACTCTTCCATTCACCTTACCAAACAAACCTACTTCACCACCCTGATTTCCTCACTATCCAACAATCCAAAAAAACTCTTTAACACCTTTCACTCTCTCCTCAGTACTAAAGTGCAGACCTCTGTGGTGATGATCTGGCCTCTTACTTTATTGAGAAAATAGACAACATCCACCAGGAAATCAGCTCCCAGGCTCCAAGCGCTGCCAGTCCCATTCTTCCCTACATCTCCTCTGGCTCACTCTCCACATTTACCCCAGTTACAAAAGAAGTTGCCAGGCTCCGCTCTTCCTCTCGTCCCACTACATGCACCACTGACCCCATTCCCTCACACCCTCTCCAGTCTCTCTGTCCGGTCGTCACCACTCACCTAACCAAAATCTTCAACCTCTCCCTCTCTTCTGGCATCTTCCCCTCCTCCTTCAAACACTCTATTACTCCATTATTAAAGAAAGCTTCTCTCGACTCATCCTGCACAAATAACTACAGACCAGTCTCCAATCTCCCCTTTCTCTCTAAACTCCTGGAGCGCCCGGTCTACTCCCGCCTCACCCGTTACCTCTCTGCTCACTCTCTTCTAGATCCATTACAGTCTGGCTTCTGCCCCCTTCACTCTACAGAAACTGACCTCATCAAAGTGACCAATGACCTACTGACAGCAAAACGAAATGGTGACCACTCTTTCCTTATTCTTCTTGATCTCTCTGCAGCTTTTGACACTGTTGACCACCATCTCCTACTCTCTATGTTGCACTCCATTGGTATAAAGGACACTGCTCTCTCCTGGCTCTCTTCCTATCTTTCTGACTGCTCTTTCAGTGTATCATTTGCTGGCTCTACTTCTCCCCCTCTTCCTCTCACTATTGGGGTCCTTCGGAGTTCAGTCCTTGGACCTCTTCTCTGCTCTATCTACATGGCCCCGATTGGACACACCATCAGCAGATTTGGCTTCCAGTACCATCTCTATGCTGATGACACACAATTATACACTTCAGCCCCTGACCTTACCCCTGCGGTTTTAAAGAACACCAATGACTGTCTAGCTGCAGTTTCCAACATCATGCCGGCTCTCTATTTAAAACTCAACCTTTCCAAAACTGACCGTCTTTTGCTCCCGCCCTCCACTAACCTCCCTAAATCTGACATCTCTCTCTCAGTGTGCGGTACCACGATAACACCTAGGCAGCAGGCTCGCTGTCTGGGTGTCACGTTTTGACACCGATCTCTCCTTCACCTCCTATATACAATCTCTTGTCCGCTCTTGTCGCTTACACCTGAAGAACTAAAACCCTTACCTTAGCCCTAATCCACTCCTGCCTTGATTATTGCAATTCTTTATTAATTGGCCTCCCCCTCTCTAAACTTTCCCCTCTACAGTCCATCCTTAACCTGCCTAGCGGTATTCCCGAGCCTGACTCGGGGTTAACTTTCAGTATCAGAAGCGGTAACCCCGAGTCACACTCGGGATTAACCGCGGGCAGTGTTACAGAAAAGGAAGAATGACAGAATGACACCGCCGCCGCTGCAGCCGCGGGTGAGGACCAGGGGGGGGTGTGTGTGCTGTCACAGACTCGCCCCGCCGCCCCTACAGCCGCGGGTGAGTTCCTGGGGGGGGGGGGGGTCTGTAGCTGTCACAGACTGCAGCCGCGCGTGAGGACCGGGAAGGGAGGGGGGGGCTGCTGTCACAGACTCGCCCCGCCGCCCCTACAGCCGCGGGTGAGTTCCTGGGGGGGTCTGTAGCTGTCACAGACTGTCATACCTGCCTCTCGGCGACATTGAAGCCCTTCTGTGCAGCCGCTCCCCCTGCCAGCTTGCCCCTGATCCACATGCAGGGGATGGATCCCTGAGCCCCATGCAGGGGGATGGATCCCTGAGCCCCATGCAGGGGGATGGATCCCTGAGCCCCATGCAGGGGATGGATCCCTGAGCCCCATGCAGGGGGATGGATCCCTGAGCCCCATGCAGGGGGATGGATCCCTGTTCCCCCCCGACTCCTCACCAGACACTGCCAGCACCAACCCAAACTCCCCCCACCCGCTCCTCACCTAATGCTGCACCAGAGCCCCAAAGGCTGAAGGTCCACCACTGGGCAGGAGCGTTGTGCGTTACAACAGAGGGGCACTGCAGAGCATTACAGCAGAGATTCTGCAGAGGAGCGGGGGGGGGGGTTCTTGGGGTGATAGCAGCTCGGGGGGGGGGAGGTGTGCTGCCGCCCGGGACTGTCAGGTCTGGGAGCCGGGGCTGCAGATGAGGGGCGGGAACAGTTACCCTCCTCGCCTCTGTCATGGGGGCCCCCTACTGATGCTTGAGGGGCCCTGGTGCAGCCTCCGCATCTGACACTCGGGGTAAATGGCGGCGGAGTCTCCTTACATTCTCCTGGTGATCCAGCGTGGTCCCCACTGTGATCACCGGTGAGAGCCCCTTCGGAAGCCTCCATATGACTTCCTGGTTCCGTCGCTGTGAGCCGCAGCGGCTCATTGGAGGCGGAACTGGGCGGAAAATACAAATGTATAAAACTTCTGCCCATAAGGGCCCCGTCACACGGGGCGATGGGGCTGGAGATGTCGGCGGCGAATGGCGGAGCCGCGCACACTCTTGCTGCCCCCGCCAGCATCGCCGTCCCCCGTTTAGACGGGGAAACTCCTCCAGCCCCGCGACGGCGACCTGTCGGGCGGTCTCGCCGCCGGGGTGTCTGACAACCCCGGCGGCGATGCAGTACAATGGGAGCCTGTGGCTCCCATTACCTGACAGGTCGCTGGCGCCCGGTTACATGGGGCGATGTGTGCACATCGCCCCATGATGGACGCCTGGTTTCACAGCAGTGCTGTGAAATCAGGCGTCCGGCCGGGACCGGCGACATCACCCCTTTACATGTGGCGACGTAGGGGCGATGATGCCGGCGATAGGCCACGCCCCCACATCGCCTCATGAATGGGCGGCGATATTGCCCCGTGTAACGGGGCCCTAAAAGAAATTTTTTACCAAAAAAATGGTACCGCTTTTAGTACAAAATTCCGGACATAATCAGACCGCCAGGTATAAGATTATTGAATAAAATAATATTATTTATTTAATTATAATTCATGATTTTATGTTTAAAACTTTATCACATCTGAGAGGTCTACTAGAGTCTTCTTTGATCAGGTAATTACTAAGAATTGCAGGCCGACAGTACATAACACCAAATTTCCATGCCAAAAAATGGTAACGCTTTTAGCACAAAATTCCTGACATAATCAGACCGCCAGGGAGGTTAATGCAGCAGCCAGGATCACCTACCTGGTCAATCGTTACTCAGATGCCTCCACTCTGTGCCAGTCATTGCACTGGCTGCCTATACACTACAGGATAAAGGTCAAATTGCTTGTTCTCACCCACAAAGCTCTTCACAATGCAGATACTCTCTACATCTCCTCTCTCATCTCTCTCCATAACCCCACCCGTTCTCTATATTCTATAAATGACCGTCGACTAACATCTGCACTCCCACTACCGGCTCCCAGACTTCTCTCGAGCTGCACCAATTCTCTGGAATGCTCTACCCAAAGAAATCAGGAACATCTACAACTTGCATGGCTTCAGACACTCACTAAAAGCACATCTTTACTAGGTGGCCTCCCTAACAAAATTCCTTTGTACTGTACATAGCCCATTCACTATCTCTCTCGACATAACTCTTCTTCAAACTCCACCAAACTCAAAAGGTCTACACAGATTGTCTGGTGACCATTCATGTAACTTTATTTTTATCCCCCATTTTCTCAAGATGCCTGGATCATCAGTGTAATAAGCCCCTGTACTTTGTGTAACCCCTATCTTGTTGTAGATTGTAAGCTCTTTTGAGCAGGGTCATCTTTATTTTTGGTTTATCTATTGTATTGTATTTTTACATTGATTCTATGCTTATTGTATTGTTTCCTATTATTGTACTGTGTTCTTTCTCTACTGGAATTACTTAGGGATGGGCGAATCTACTCACTAGGACTCGTTACTCGGCGAGTAGTAAGGGACTCGCAGGACTCGGTACTCTGCGAGTTTCCCAGCGTTTACTCGCACGAGTCCAATGCAAATCAATGGCAAACGCTGACAAAACTAGGATTGCTATTGTTTGCATTAGACTCGGCTACTGTGCCAGTGATAGCAGGGAAACTCGCAAATAACTGCTGTTACTTTGCGAGCCGAGTCCAGCTGTCTTCTCTGTGCAGCTCCAGGGTCCTAGAGCCCGCCTGCTCACAGAGATGATGTAGCAGAGCTGAGATTGTTCTCAGTCTGCTCATTCCCTGTGCATAGACATCTATATCTATGCACAGGGGATGTAGCAGAGAGGACATCGCGTTTTGGACTACGTCGGACGGAAGAGGATTTTTTTAATTAAAGATGGAGTCCCTAATGGCTTTTTTTTTTATTTCAAATAAAATCTTTTCTCTGTGTTGTTTTTTTAACCCTTTATTGGAGATTCTTAGTGGCTGGGTCAAACGTGGCCTGACATTAAGAATCTCGGGCTTAATACCAGCTTGTATAACAAAGCTGGTATTAACCCCTTTATTACCCAGCGTGCCACCGCCACCAGGGCCGCTGGAAGAGCGGGGTTCAGCGCCAGAGGATGGCGCTTCAATGAACGCGCCATCTTCTGGGGCAGCTGCGGGCTGCAATTTGCAGCGGGGGGTGCCCAGAAAGCTTGGGCATCCCTGCGCTGCGGATTCCAGCCCCCAGCTGCTTAGCTGTACCTGGCTAGACATAGAAATTGCGCGGAGCCCCACGCATTTTTTTTTATTATTTCATGAATTTCAGAGTCAGAGTCTCAGAGTCAGAGTCTCAGAGTCAGAGTCTCAGAGTCAGAGTCAGAGTCTCAGTCAGAGTCTCAGAGTCAGAGTCTCAGAGTCAGAGTCTCAGAGTCAGAGTCTCAGAGTCAGAGTCTCAGAGTCAGAGTCAGAGTCTCAGAGTCAGAGTCTCAGAGTCAGAGTCTCAGAGTCAGAGTCAGAGTCTCAGAGTCAGAGTCAGAGTCTCAGAGTCAGAGTCTCAGAGTCAGAGTCAGAATCTCAGAATTTCATGAAATAATTAAAAACAAATGCGTGGGGCTCCGCGCAATTTCTGTGTCTAGCCAGGTACAGCTAAGCAGCTGGGGACTGGAATTCGCAGCGCAGGGATGCCCAAGCTTTCTGGGCACCCCCCGATGCAAATTGCAGCCCGCAGCCGCCCCAGAAGATGGCGCGTTCATTGAAGCGCCATCCTCTGGCGCTGAACCCCGCTCTTCCAGCGGCCCTGGTGGCGGTGGCACGCTGGGTAATAAAGAGGTTAGGGCCAGCTTTGTATTATCAGCTGGCCCTAAGCCCGAAATTTATGGCGGTCACGCCAATATTAGACATGACCGCCATGAATTTCTATTAAATTGTTTTAAAAAAAACACAACACAGAGAAAAATTTTTATTAGAAATTAAAAAAAAAGCCATTAGGGACTCCATCTTTAATTAAGAAAATCCTCTTCCGTCCGACGCAGTCCAAAACGCGATGTCCTCTCTGCTCATCCCTGTGAATAGATATAGTTACCAAAAAATCGGACAGCACTCCTCATAGCACGTCATGCCTTACTTTATTGGCCCATATGTACTGAACGTTTCGGTTCTCAAGAACCTTCTTCCAGCAAGGTACACTGCTGGAAGAAGGTTCTTGAGAACCGAAACGTTCAGTACATATGGGCCAATAAAGTAAGGCATGACGTGCTATGAGGAGTGCTGTCCGATTTTTTGGTAACTATGCACAGTTGAATACTGCTGGACACTGCACCCAAGGTTGATTGTTCCTAGTGCTGCTATCTTTTTTCATTGTGCATATATATAGATGTCTATGCACAGGGAATGAGCAGACTGAGAACAATCTCAGCTCTGCTACATCAGGCAGCAGGCGGGCTCTAGGACCCTGGAGCTGCGGCAGCCAGCACACAGAGCAGACAGGACTCTTATCTGTGCGAGTTTCCCAGCGATTACTTGCAAAGTAAACGAGTCCAATGCAAATAAATGGCAAAACTAGGATTGCTTCAGGCTGAAGCTTCCGAGACACATCTGCGATTTGTAAATCTCACACTACTCGCTATTACTCGCTTCCCCATTCATTAACATTGGACTCGCTAGACTCGCAACGAGTAGCGAGTCCTGTGCTCAGACTCGCTAGAGTCAAGCGATTCCGAGTAATTTAGGATTCGCCCATCACTAGAATTACTGTATTATATTGTGTATTTTCTTACTGCATTATACTGTGTATTTTCATCTATTACCCACTGTATTATAAAGCACTGCGGAATATGTTGGCGCTATATAAATAAAGATTTATTATTATTATTATTATTATTATTATTATGTATACTATAGCCTGGAAATCAGATGTTTTTGCCAAAGCTTCACCGATTCAAGAGCAGGAACTGATCTGCAATGATGCCCACATTTTGAAAGTCTGGGCCTGCATGAAGTAGGCCTGACCATAATCTAGTCACTCATTACCAGACTTTAACTCCTGTTGGTGGACATAATAATGATGATGATGATGATGATAACACTCAGATACCTGAGTCGAGCTTCTACTTGACTTTGTGCTTAGGGTGAGAAGAGGGTGGCTCTGAGTGCTAGGAGTATGAGAACACAGAGCATCGTGATGAGGGTCTAAAGTCCACTTAGTGTCAACCCACATGCACGCAGTTGATAAGCTCAGCAGAGGAGGTTGAGAAGGAGGAAACTGATGAGGTAAGGTTGCAGATTCCTGGACAGAGACTGAGTGCTGGAACCACACCAACCACTGCATCCTCCGCCACAACTCTGCCTCTGTGCAGAGGCCATGGTAGCTCTGTAGTTTGCATGGGCGCTAGTCCTTGCTTAGCCTGGGCCTTTTTCCAGACTAAGAACGATGTCCCAACTCATGTTATCTGCCAAATCTGACTAGAGGCAAAAAAATCAATAATTTGAGTACTTCCTGCATGAACCACCAAATGGGCATGCAGCATCAGTTACTGTGGGAATCTCACTGTGCTACAATGCAGCTTAGTGGGCCTAGCCAACCAATGACCATCCCATCAAGCATATCTCCTTCATGACTGTGGGGACTGTTGTCACATAGGCCTTCAGCCGCAGAACTTCCCCCTCTTTACCTGCAACAGCCAGCGTGATTGACAGCCCATCAGCTTTTTGCTTGTGGATACGCCTGCTGGTGTTGAGCACTGTCAGACATGAAGAGCACCACCACTTTATGAAGGCAACATCATATCTATACCTGCACCTCCCTCAGAGTCCAGCAGTTTGTCTATTACACCCTACTCCACCCTGTCTCAGCACAGCAGCGAACCATCAGTCTGGCAGTTGTAGTCAGTTAAAAGACCATTTACTCCTACCCATGACAAAGCTAAGAGCTTGAATTTCACCATCTTCAAGCTGTTGTCCAAGGAAATGCTGCCTTTCTGCCTAAAGAGGGTACAAAGACAAGTACATGGCACAATATTGTATATACTTATGTTGTGTTTTGTTTCAAAGGTTGCCGTTATGTTTGAACCAAATAAAACATTCTTCTGTATTCAAAAAGGGGTGTGCACTTGACATTTGTACCACATTTTTTATATTAGTTTGAACTGGCAAAACTCTGCTTAACTTTGCACCGGAAGGAAAAACCAAGAATGCTGTTTATCAAAAGGCTCTTGAATGAATTGCAAACAAAGTACTATACATTACTTAGGAAATAATTTATTTAATTTGTGTTGCAAATCTGTAGTGTTGAATATATGATTTGAAATGTTTTTATGTGCAAAATAATCTTTCTGTTTTATTATATTTAAGAACAGTTAGTTACTATCCTGGGCAATGCCACATTCTCCAGCTAGTAGGCCCATACATGTAACTAAGGACTAATTTTAGTGGCAGTATTCCACAAAACTGATCGATGTACCACCTGAGGGTGGGGGACCAAAAAATTCACTGTGGCAGCTGCAAGCCTTATGAGGGTCCCCCGCCCAATAGGCCTATACATGTGACTACATACTCCACAACATTTATGGTACCTTTACACGCCGCCACAACAGGATGGATACCAACGGCTACTTCACGTGCACGAGCACGGCCGAACGGTTACCAACGGGAAACGCACCCTCTTTACACGCCGCCACAAGGTGCGCTACGCTACGCTACATCTACAGCTAGCTACATCGCCGGGTGTCGCAAGTAGCCGTCTGTAGCTCAGCGTACCAGCTTTACACACCGCCACCACAGAGTGATCTGGGAGCAACAAATGCAGGACGTAAAACAAATAGGCGTGCCACAGACCTGTACGCCGCACCCAAACCACAACCATTTGCCAACACTACGGAGTTCTGATTGGGCACGACGGAAAGGGCGGATGGGCGAGACGTGCCGTACTAGTGATCGGAGTGTGGCACGGAATAAGCGGTTGTGACATGGCGGAGCATGCCGAATGCATCGAAATCGATGGTAATGGGTCACGCTAGAGCGGTGGCCAGTCACATACCCCGTGTGTATCAAAGTAGCGGTCCGGGGCTATGTGTGCGTAGTACAAGTGTTTGGCTTGTCACGCACGATCAGCACTTGTGACAGCGGCGTGTGCCGATTGCACTGAGGTGCGTTTGTGTGACACACAGTAGCGGCTTACAACACACAGTATGTGCGTTTTCTGTAAAAATTCTATCTGTGTCAACTGTGGCGAAGTATGTGTGAATACAGGCTGAATGGGGTTTAATATATGTGCTCACAGATGTGAATGTAGTGGAACAGCTCCCAAGGCAACATGTCAAAGATCTGTGTGACAGTGTATTTGAAAACACCTGACAAGAATATGTCCTGCATCAATGTGCTGTGTGCAGGGGACCCTCTGCCTACAACAAAATAAAGGATCATGTACGCACAATGGCCACAAACACTGTTGGCCAAAATACTTTCACAAAAACATGGCTACCCACACATATTGTGTGCACAATCCCAGCCAATAGGTGGCTCGGACATCCCAGGCCCCCACCCAACCCTGCATCACATTGCCCTCCTCCACCAAGTAATCAGGCTCACACAGATGATTTTGGATCCAACATAAAAAGGTTTAATATATTGCATGAATGTTGACCTTGTCTTGTGCAAACAAAATATACAGAAAGTAAAAACAATGTACAATTAAAGAGCATGTGACATTCATCAGCCACATTAAACGGATAACCAATTCACCACACATTGAAAACTGTGCAGGGCAAATAAAATGTTACAAAAACAACCTAAACTAACTAACTAACTAAGTAACGCAACCTTATGCACATAATGAAAACAAAGATCATGAAAATGGTCAACCAAAAAGAAAAGGGGCGCAGCTAACCTGCTGTCACCTCCATAGCAACCTGAAAACCAACTCCCAGAGCCAGCCACATTATATGGCCTGGTCCTGCCAGCTCACTGCACCAGACCCATTGAAGTAGGAGCAGTAAGCGTCTCTACTGTCCCTGGCCTCCTGCCGAGTGCGGCCATGGCTCTGCCGCTGGAGTGGCACAATCACATGGCCATCATCACGCCAAGACCCTGGACGGAGCTCCCCTGTTGTAGCGTCTGCATGATCCACATAACCTCCTGGCGTGTATGATGCTCTATCCCTACGACGCAGGAAGTTATGCAGCACACAGCAGGCCACCACTACCGCGTCAATAGACTCCGGTTTCATATGTATAGGCGTATGAAAAATCCGGAATCTATTTGCCATGATCCCAAACGCATTTTCAACTACACGGCGGGCCCGGGATAGCCGGTAGTTGAAAATGCGTCTCTCAGAAGTAAGGGCCCTCTGGGGATATGGCCGCAGTAGGTGTTCCTGAAGTGGGAATGCTTCATCCGCCACAAATGCAAAGTTAAGATGTTCGGTCGTGTCCTCATTTGAGGGTAAGTTTAGCCCACCACTCCCTAGTAGTGTTGCCAAGGAGCTTCGGGCAAACACCCCCCCATCTGAGTTGCGACCGGGCATTCCAACATCCACGTAGAGGAACTCATAGTTGGCATCCACTACAGCCATGAGGATTATACTACAATACCCTTTGTAATTGAAATACAAAGAGCCAGAGTGGGCAGGTTTGGTAATCCTCACGTGCTTACCATCCAATGCCCCGCCGCAGTTGGGGAAGTTCCACCGGGTTTCAAAGCCTCGGGCTACTTCCAGCCATTCTGCGGCGGTTAGAGGCATTTTCATGTAGGCTGGCTGCAGAGCTCTCCAGATGGCCCAACACGTTTCAGGGATCAGGCGGCTCAGCAGGGGCAGGGAGACACGTGACATGTATGTGAGTGATGTCATGGACTGGCCTGTAGCCAGGAACCGCAAAGTGATCGCCAACCGCTCAGCAGCTGATACTGATGGCCGCATTATAGTGTCCTGACGCGCTATCATTGGCCCAACACGCTCCAAAAGGAAGGTGAAACAGTCCTCGTGCATACGGCGCGTATGTGTAGTGCTGAAGGGACAGCTCAGCCAAGATGGAGGGCTGTGAGGCATGGGCCAATCGTAACGCAGCATCTTCAACCAATGATCGCAGAAGGGGCGCGGTAACACGGAGCCTGGGTGACGCCTTAGCTACATTGCAGCTACATCGCCGGGTGTCCAGAGTTCCCTTCCGTAGCTTCTTTACATGCCGATACAGCTCGCTACAATCGGCGATGTAGCCATCTGTTTATGGCCAGTGCACGGATACAGAGGTATCTGTAGCCGGCTGTGTCGTCCCGTCTTCACACGCCGCTATTACGGGCGATATTGCCGCGACAAGCTACAATCGTAGCCTGTAGCGGGTTGTATGCATCCTGTTGTGGCGGCGTGTAAAGGTACCATTATAGTTGTGCCACCTAAGTGTGGTGTAGCCTAAAATTTATTGCAGTCTTTGCTTCAGGTTTGAGGTCACCCTACTCAATGGTCCTACACCCGTCAATTATTCCCCTGTAACTGATCAATGTTTATCATTGAAATGCTAGGCCAGGCTCTGTTCCAGACCCTGTGCTATGCATGCAGGCCAGGCCATTCTGCAATTTTTGGTCTGCAAAAATTGATATTACGTTCCTCGGCTCTGACCCTAATTTTTGAAAAAGCGGGAACTCTTGTTATGGTCTCCTTGCAGTGTGTTGCATGACTTGAGCAGGACATTCTGAGCAGAAGACATACGCCTGAAACTCCTGCACCTGTTCCTAAACAATCGACCTTGCAATTCTGGTACTATGCCTCCTGCCTTGCTGTCATTGTGGCCCAATACAAAATGTATAAAATGAATGCCACTTTACTGTGGTGTATTATTTTCCCTTCCCCCTTTCCCTAGTTTGGTGTCCACACATGGACAACACTGTCAGAGCCCTACACACACCTTTTCATCATTCCCAATTAAACCTTTGGCATATAAACCTATTCACACTCACAATTCACTAGGGCATAGTGTTAGGACTTGGCAGTGGAGAGCTCCTTGTAAGTGGATGCCAAGCTTAACCGCTAGTGGCCATTAACGGGAACTAAGATCTCCATTTTATCCTATTTACCTTAGAGCAGTTTCTGCAATTCATACATTCACTTGATCCTCATGTTTCCAGTGCCACTCATTATTTCATTTATTTCATTTATCATATATAGTAGTGTCGCGGCAGATGACCGTAATTGTAAGTACATTATTTTCTGCCTGCACCTACGCTTAAAGTGGTGATGCCGTCATAACCTGATTCATATATTGCTTATTTTTGACTGAGCTCCCACTATATTATTTTCCCTTCCCCCCTTTCCCTAGTTTGGTGTCCACACATGGACAACACTGTCAGAGCCCTACACACACCTTTTCATCATTCCCAATTAAACCTTTGGCATATAAACCTATTCACACTCACAATTCACTAGGGCATAGTGTTAGGACTTGACAGTGGAGAGCTCCTTGTAAGTGGATGCCAAGCTTAACCGCTAGTGGCCATTAACGGGAACTAAGATCTCCATTTTATCCTATTTACCTTAGAGCAGTTTCTGCAATTCATACATTCACTTGATCCTTATGTTTCCAGTGCCACTCATTATTTCATTTATTTCATTTATCATATATAGTAGTGTCGCGGCAGATGACCGTAATTGTAAGTACATTATTTTCTGCCTGCACCTACGCTTAAAGTGGTGATGCCGTCATAACCTGATTCATACTTTACTGTGGTCTGACATTAATATTTTTAGAAAGTGGGGATTCTTGTTATGGTCTTAACTTGTGTCTCATGACATAAGCAGGGCTCTGAGTGACATGCCTACATCTGTCATTCCTCAAATAGCAATAGGATAGTATATATACAAAAAGAGGAAATACATTTACCGTATATACTCGTGTATAAGCTGAGTTTTTCAGCCCAAAAATTGGGCTGAAAAGTCCCCCCCTCGGCTTATACACGGGTCAATACGGTAATCCTTTGGTGGGGGCTGTGTCCGGGTGCTGGGGAGGCTATAGCAGGCGGGGGGAGGCTGCTGACTGAGCGGCGCGTCCTGCTGGCCCCCACACTGTACAGAGCCCCCGCTGCATTAAATTACATCCAGCGTCTTCATCACGCGCTGTGTTCCGATCACGTGACCCGCGATGACTTCATGCCGCAGCGGAGGCGGGTCACGTGAGACCGGGAACACAGCGCGAGGACAGACCTGAGGGCCCGCGGTGATATAGACGTTGGATGGTAAGTTAATGCTGCGGGGGGGCTCTGCACAGTATGGGGGGCGAGTGCCGGCAGGAGGGGGCTGCATCAGTTAGTGTACTGCATCCCGCGGCTGGGGGAGCAGTGCACTATCTGATACAGCCCCTCCTGCCGGCACTCGCCTGCTGTATACTACTGGGGGCTGCTGTATACTCCTGGGGGCTGCTATATACTCCTGGGGCTGCTGTATACTCCTGGGGGCTGCTGTATACTCCTGGGGGCTGCTGTATACTCCTGGGGGCTGCTATATAATACTGGGGTCTGCTGTATACTCCTGGGGGCTGCTATATACTACTGCGGGCTGCTGTATACTCCTGGGGGATGCTGTATACTCCTGGGGGCTGCTATATAATAATGGGGGCTGCTGTATACTCCTGGGGGCTGCTGTATACTCCTGGGGGATGCTGTATACTCCTGGGGGATGCTGTATACTCCTAGGGGCTGCTGTACACTCCTGGGAGATGCTGTAAACCACTGGGGGCCTGCTGTATACCATTCTGCTGGGACCTGTATACCATTGGGGGGCCTGTATACCTCACTGCTGGGGGCTGCATACCACACTGCTGGGGGCTGTATACCTGTGCTGGGGTCCACCCTCGGCTTATACGCGAGTCAATAGGTTTTCCCAGTTTTTGGGGGCAAAAGTAGGGGGGTCGGCTTATACACGGGTCGGCTTATACACGAGTATATACGGTATCTCTCCTTTTTGTATATATACTATTCTGTTGCTATTTTTATTGTATAAACATTTTTCAATAAGGGCATGCATATTTTGCACAATTTAAACTCCAGTTCCACTTTTGTTGTTGATGGTAAAACCAAACTAGGCAGAGGCTGGAATTTCCATCAAGACAAAGCACTCACATGATATATGGAACACTAAACAAATTTCATTCTTTCAACTTTTCTGAATGAGAATAGGACCAATTTTCTTCATAAGCAAGTGGGAGTGAACTCTTATTTAAAGACATCTTTAATCTTCTTCACTGCTAAAATTATTCAATGTATTACTATCATGGGTATTTGTCAAGAGTTTTGGGTTTCTTATTCCCATCTCTGTTGCTGAGCTGTGAGAGCAGTCCAGGGGCATAAGTTTAGTAGGTGCAGGGAGTGCAATTGCACCTGGGACCTGGAGCCTAGTGAAGTGCAAAAGGTCTTTTTGGTCCATATGAGAAGTCCAATTTTCTTATAGACCTTTGATAGTTGGGGCCCTATTGGATATTTTGCACTGGGACCCTTAAATCATATTCTTGCTATCCTAAGTCACCTTAAAATAGCTGTTTTATCCCCTGCTTCAGATTTTGTTCACGTTATGATAGTCCTTCAACACTACACACTGCATCTCTTTATGTCTTTTGAACATTAGAGACCCTCTGTGGTAACTACTAGAGATGAGCCACCACCCTATTGTTCAAATTCGATTCCATTCGTCATATTTGGGGTGTGTTCGTCGAACGTTCATCGAATGTTCGTCGAACACCTTTGAACACCATTGAAAACAATGGCAGGCAAACACAAACACATATAAACACATAGAAAATACATAGAAAACACCTTTGAAGTTGTCCAAAAGCTGACAAACTACTCAGAAGACATAACAAACACATGGAAAAGTGACAAGTACATATAGTCATGCAAAAAGAAAAGAGGTGAAGGAGTAAAAGGAGGAGGAGGCACAGATATAGGCATGCCATGCCCTTCTAAAATCATGCACAATACAGCAAGGGGACTCCAACAAGAGTCTCCATTGTTTCCAAAACTTTGGGCACAGACACCACTTAAGTGGCATCAATTGCCCCAGAGTTGCAAGCTTAAAATGTTGACTTTCATGCAGCACAAGCCTTTAGTCTCCCCAGGATGACACAGGGGTAGAAAAGTCCTTGCGGATCCATGACTTGTTCATCTTGGTGATCGTTAGTCTGTCTACATTGTCACTGGACAGCCACGTGTGCTTATCTGTCAGCACACCACCAGCAGCGCTGAAGACACGTTCAGAGAGAAGGCTGGCTGCAGTGCACAACAAGATCTCCAAAGCGTGAGTGGCTTGCTAAGGCCATTTTTCCAGACTGGAAGCCCAAAATGAGCAGGGTCCAGTTCCATAGTCATGGCATCAATGTTCACTTGGAGATACACCTGTACCTTTCTCTCTACGCGTTGACTATGTGTCAGACTTCTTGTCTCTTCTGGCCTTGCAAAGGATGGTCTAAAAAATTGGTGGAACGATTCCACAAAATTGCTGTTACCACCGGATATGGTGTTACTGTTACGGTTTGAGTGATGACTCGACCGTCAAACGGTTGGGAAGTTAGAACTGTCAGAATCACTATGTGCACGACTGGTGTTTTGTGGAAAAGCAGATCTAAGATTCTGTAACAGCTTCTGCTGATACTCCTGCATGCATGAATGCTTTTCTATGGCAGGAATTATTTCGCCAAATTTACTTTAGTATTGGGGATCTACGAGTGTGGCAACCAGTAGTCGGCATTACTTCGAATTCTCACAATCCGAGGGTCATGTTGCAGGTAGTACAGCAGGAAGGCATTCATGTGCCTTGCACATCCAGGAGGGCCAAGGCCTTGTTGTCTTGGTGGCGGCAAGGTAAGAATCATGCTTCCTTCCTCTGCCTTCTCCCCCCAACCTTGCACATCAGAAATGTGATCAAGGTCTCCCTCATCTACTGAGTCTTTCATGCCCATCGCCAGTTGGTCCTCCATTTGCTCCTTGGCTCCTGCACTTTCATCAACAGTTTGGCTGCTACCATGCGCCCTCGTTAATCCCTCTCCCACATCCTCCCATGCCTGCCGCCTTGGTGCTGCTGACTGTCTGGACCTTGGAGATCTTGTTATCCCTTCCGCATACGACTCCTCCTGTACTTCCTTCCCCTCCTCTTGGCCCACCACCTGACTCCGAATACTGTTTAAAATGTGCTCCAGCATGTAGATGACCGTAATAGTCATGCTGGTAATGGCATTGTGAGCACTAAACATCTTTGTCGCCATTTCAAAACTGTTCAGAAGGGTGCATAGGTCCTTGATCTGAGACCACTCCAGCAGCATGATTTGCCCAACCTCTGGATCTCGTCGATGAAGGCTATACATCTTAACGTATTGCACCAGGGCTCGTTGGTGCTGCCACAGTTGCTGCAACATGCGCAGAGTTGAATTCCATCGTATCGGCACATCGCATTTGAGCCGGTGAACTGGCAGGCCGAACGACTGCTGTAGAGATACAAGTCGTTGAGCTGCATGATGCGAACAGCGGAAATTAGCACAGAGCGACTGTGCCCTCTGCAGAAGCCCATCTAGGCCAGGATAGTGGGCTAAAAATTGCTGGACAACCAGGTTCAAGACGTGAGCCATACAAGGCACGTGTGTCACATTGCCCCGGCGAAGGGCCGCACCCAGGTTTTCAACATTGTCGCACACGGCCTTCCCTGGTTGCAGGTTAAGTGGAGACAACCATTGATGAAACTTGGTCTCCAGAGCTGACCCCAGTTCTTCAGCTGTGTGACTCATATTTCCCAGACATTTCAACGTGAACACCGCCTGATGCCGTTGAGCCCTGTTGCCAGCATAGTAAGAGGTGTGCAGGATTCCTTCTGCGCAGTTAGAACGCGAGTGGCATTACCAGATAGGCTTTGGGTGCAGGTGGAGAACCGAGACGAGGTTGAGGAGGCAGAAGCAGTGGAGGAACTTCTACATACAGAGGATTGACACACAACTCGTGGGGATGGCAAGACTTGTACAGCAGCCCTTTCTCCTGCTGTCACCATAGTTACCCAGTGGCCAGTCAGTGACATGTAACGCCCCTGTCCATGCTTACTCATTCAAGTGACTGTATTGAAATGTACCATGTCACGCAGAGTTTCTCAAGGAAGCGGTGATGTTGTGTGCAACATGCTGGTGTAGCTCAGGCACAGCTTTCTTTGAGAAGTAGTGGCGACTGGGCATCTAGTACTGGGGCACTGCGACAGACATAAGGTCTCGAAAATCCTCTGTGCCCACCAGGTGGAAAGGCAGCATTTCTGTAGCCAACAGCTTGCAGATGGTGAAATTCAACCTCTTAGCTTTGTCATGGCTAGGAGGACATGGTCTTTTACTTGTCCACATCTGAGGGACTTAGGGCTGGCTGCTGTGCTGAGACGAGGTTGAGTAGGGCATCCGCAGCAAACTGCTGGTCTGTGAGGGAGGTGAAGGTGGAGATAATATGTTGCCTTTATCCAAAGGTGGTGCTATCGATGATTGGGAGCACTCAACACCAGCAGGTCTTTCCACTTCCAAAAGAACCGATGACCTGTCAATCACACTGGCTGTTGCCGGTAAAGAGGTGGAAGGTCTGCGTCCAAAAGCATGTGTGACTGCTGTCCCCACAGTCACAGAGGATGAAGGAAACACAAATGCACTTGATGGGGCAGACGATGGTTGGGCTAGGCAGCATTGTAGTACATTGAGCTTCCCACTGCAACTTATGCTTCATATCATATCATATCCATGTGACGGTTCATGCAAGAAATACTCAAACTATTGACTTTTTGGCCTCTACTTAGATTTTGGTGACAACTCTTACAGATAACATGAGTTGAGTCATCCTTTGCAATCTCAAAAAAGGCCCAGGCTAGGCAAATCTTAGAGCCCATGCGACCTGAAGAGCCACCACAACTTCTGCTCAGAGGCAGAGTTGTGGTTGAGGATGCAGTTATTGATGTGTTTTCAGTACTCCGTCTCTGTCCAGGAAGGCACAACCTATCCTCGTCATCACTAGCATCCTCCTCCACCTCCTCTGCTGACCTCATCGACTGGCTTACTGTGGGTTGACAGTAAGTGGGATCTCCAACCTTGTCATCATCACCCTGTGTGTTCTCACATTCATCGTCCTCAGAGCCAACCTCTTCCTGCCCTCACCGAAAAGTCAAGTTGTCGTTCCTATCAGGTATCTCAGTCTCATTGGCATGTTTCTCATTGTCTCCACCAACAGGAGTTACAGTTTGGGAATGAGGGTCTACATTATGCTCAGAACCTTCTTCATCTGGGCCTGGATCTGACTCACAAAGCTTCTGGGCATCAGTGCAGATCATTTCCTTGTCTGGACTCACAGAAGCTTTAGAGCAGACCTCTTATTCCCAGGCTAAAGTATGAGTGAACAGCTCTGCAGACTCAACCAACTGTGTTACCCCATACTCAGATGGGGGGTTGGAAACTTGGGAGCTGTGAGGAAGCAAGTGCGATTGGGGTGACACCTCTAAGGACTGGGGTTTTTGTGATGTTGAAGTTGAGGTCGAAGAAAGCCTACTTGATGGAGTGCTTGATATCCATCCAAGCACCTGCTCTCTAAGTGCCTCATCTGCAATTGGTAGCGATGGTCGTGTCCGTAAGAAAGGGATCACATTAGATTGTCCACAAAAAGAAGTAGACATCTTAGTTTTGCTGGAAGATGGTCATTCTTCTGCAGATGTTACTGTTGCTTTACCACCTATCACACGGGCACAAACTTTTTTTCCCTTTCCAACACGCCTATTCCCCTTTCCACCAGCAGCAAGCCTTTTGCCTCTCATTTTGGAGGTTAACTACACAAAAACCTATGGATGGAAACCGAGCAGAGCTGAGTGGCTAAACTGTGGTACTAGCCCAAAAGGATTGCCTGGGTTAGATGCAGTAAATAATTGTTATTAGATACATAGGTGGTGTAGCTTGCTTCACAACTGGGCTATTCCGCTGACTACCAGACACTGCTACTAGCCCAAAAGAATTGGCCTGTGCTAGATGTAGTAAAAAATTGTTATTAGATACACAAGTGATGTAGCTTGCTTCACAGGTGGGCTACTGGCTGACTACCAGACACTGCTACTAGGCCCAAAGGATTATCTGGGCTAGATGCAGTTAAAAATTGTATTTAGATCTACAGGCGATGTAGCTTGCTTCACAGGTGGGCTACTCCACTGGCTACCAGACACTGCTACTAGCCCAAAAGTATTGCCTGGGTTTAATGCAGCAAATAATTGTTATTAGATACACAGGCGGTGTAGTTTGCTTCACAGCTGGGCTATACCGCTGACTACCTTACACTGCTACTAGCCCAAAAGGAATGTCTGGGCTAGATGCAGTAAAAAATTGTTACTAGATAGAAAGGTGGTGTAGCTTGCTTCACAGGTGGGCTAGACCGTTGACTGACAGACACTACTACTAGCCCAAAAGGATTGCCTCGGCTAGATGCAGTAAAAAATTGTTATTAGATACATAGGCGGTGTAGCTTGCATCACAGGTGGGCCAGTGACTGACTACCAGACACTGCTACTAGCCCAAAAGGATTGCCTGGGTTAGATGCAGTAAAAAATTGTTGTTAGATACTCAGAGGGTGTAGCTTGCTTCACTGGTGGGCTGCACTGCTGACTACCAGACACTGCTACTAGCCCAAAAGGATTGCCTGGGCTAGATGCAGTAAAAAATTGTTATTAAATAGACAGGCAGTGTAGCTTGCTTCACAGGTGGGCTACACCGCTCACTACCAGACACTGCTACTAGCCCAAAAGGATTGCCTGGGCTAGATGCAATATAAAATTGGCTACTAAAGACAGGTGGTGTTGCTTTCTTCACAGCAGTTCTACACTACTAGCCCAAAAGGATTGGCTGAGCTAGATTTGGTCAGATGCTGTGAAAAACACTTGTACAGCACTGGCACAGACCTGCCTGGCAAAAAGTGCTATGAACTGCTCTAACCTAGCCCTCAAAAGGGCTGATATTACAACTAGTCCCTACTTCTCTGAACTAATCCTCAAAAGGGCTGATATTACAACTTTTCCCTACTTCTATGAACTAGCCCACTAGCCCTCAAGAGGGCTGATATTACAACTAGTCCCTACTTCTCTGAACTAGCCCTCAAAAGGGCTGATATTAAAACTAGTCCCTACTCCCTAAACCTATCTCTCTATCTAACTTGAAATTCGCTCGCTATCTGGCTGACTAACTGACACTATAACACTGTATAGCTCACACAGCAGCAGCGGTGCCATCTGACACAGAGCTGCAGCAGTGAGGAAATGGTGGCGACGGGGAAAATGGCTGGGTCTTATAGGGCAAGGACATGTGACATACACAGCCAATGACACATGCCCTTGCATGTGTGCAAAAAATGTACTTTTCTGTGTGTGTGTGCTGATAGGCAGGACAGACTGCATCACCCCACTGTAAGTGCAGGAAAGAAAAAAAAATGGAGATCGGCATTATTTCAGCACAGATCTATCCCTCGCCCACTATACACTGAAACTGTATATTAACATTGAATAACAGTATTACTGTGAAAATCCAGTTACGCTTTTGGTGATCGAAGAGTTATCGAACATAACCTCGTACTGCCGAATTTGAAGCAAATTGTTCGCATTCCTCGAATGACTTGAACAAACACTTGATTTGACCAAAACAGGTCGAATTTGAGATTGGTGAACATTTCGAATCGAACATCGCTCATCTCTAGTAACTACAGCAGTGAAGTAAGTATATTTTGGCCTGGTGAGATTATTTTAATAAACTTCATTCATTTATATAGCACTTTACACACATTTTTGCAAATCTGTCCCCATTGGGGCTCACAATCTAAATATCTTATCAGTCTTTGCAGTGTAGGAGGAAAGCTATGCAAATATGGGGAGAGCATACAAATTCCTTTCAGATGTTGTCCTTAGGCGGCCGTCACACGCTACAATATCGTGAGGGATATCGTTAGCGATCACGTGCACGCGCGATCGCTAACGATATCGCTCACATCGCTGGTGAGATGTCACACAGACAGACTCACCAGCGATGTGGAGCAGCGAGATCGCTGGTAACTATGGTACACATCGGGTTACTAGGCGCCGCGCGGCGCTTAGTAACCCGACGTTTACCATAGATACCATCTCCCAGCATAGGCTCTGCCGCTGGGAGATCGTTCATCGTGGTGTCACACACCACGATGAAGCAGATTGAACAAGCGTTTATCGCTTGATATGAGCTCCGGCTCTCATATCTGCGATGTCACAATCAAGCGATTTTACATTGTAAAATCGCTTGATTGCACGCGGCGATGCACAAACGATATCGCTTAAGCGATCAAAAAGGAGATCGCTTAAATGATATCGTTAGCAATATTGAACCGTGTGACGGCCGCCTTAGTGGGATTTGAAACTAGGACACTATGCTGCAAGGTTGCAGTACTGATTGCTGAGCTACCGTGCCACCCATATAAGTGATATGTCAGATTTCCATAGAATAGACAAAAGATTACTTATTCTTTGACAAGTTTAGACATTGGTAAAGTGCAACAATTTGTTTCATATTTTGGAAAGCAAATAAACATGACACTTTGGAGATGATTCATCTCCACTTGGTCGAAAAGTGCTGAGGAGGCATCAGAACGGCAAATTCTAAAAATGTTCGTGTATCTATCTTTGTGTTGAGCAAAAATGTGCAGCTTATAAAAGCCATGTTTCTGGCATCGATTTGTGTATTAATAGTGTATAGACTTATTGTTTGTAAGTGCATTAGACAGAAGAAGTAATAGATGAGAGCATAAAACGTGATTAGAAGTTCCGGCTAAATTGGTTTTGTTTGTAGTCTGTAACCATAGGGTCACCAAAGTTTGCATAAGACCTGTGCACAAAATGGTAAAAAAAATGTATCAAGAAAATCATTAAAAAAAACAGTAAAATGAATTTGTATTTGACAATTTAGGGTTTATTGAATTATTTCATGTTGCACTATGTGCAATTCCAGTTGCCAGCATGATGAAATGTCATTGTGGAGATCTTGAAGAATAAGTTCCTCTGATTTCCCCAAAACTATTTGAAAACATCATTGACAACCTTTCGGTTTTACCTTAAAACTTAAACTGTAGTTAAAATGTATGGTGAAATCTGTTTCCAAACCAGTGCTTGCATCTGTAAGTGCAATTGTAAATGGTCATTTTTAGCATTTTAGACTGAAAAAAACAAAGTCTATCAATAGTTCTGTGTTTATCATATTCCTACAAAGCATTTCTTGTAATGCTTCACTTGTCATCATAGCAGGATTCTTATCACAGACAAACCACAAATAATTACAGACAATACATTTAACAGCAGCTCACACTAGCAGAAGGAAATGACCAATGAAGCAAAGACTCTCAATTGTCGGTGTCAGGAACACAAAGGATGTAAGTGAAAAACTATACAAGAGGTGAGATAAAAATGAAAAACATGTGTACCATGTCCAAGTACATAATTATTATAGGTTTTGTAGGTGTGAAATTAGCAATTTTATAGCTGACAATGGTCAAGTTATTTCAAGAGCAAATTTCAAAATTAAAACTTATTACCAGAGGTTTGTACAAATACGTTCACGATACAGATCATATACAGTATGGTAGAATAAAATGTCTATTTGTCAAAAACTGAAGGTCTGATATATTTTTAGTTTTAAAGTATATTGATTCTGTCTAATGTGGTTAGATACAGAGATTTTGTAATTTGTTCTTGTATGGATAGATCAAAGTGGTCAACTGGTCGCCATTTTGCTGAATTATAAAGAGCCAATAAAAGGGTAAAAAATAAAAATTAACACTCATACTCACTTTACCATTCTCCTCCCTGGCCCCTTTGCAGATTGGAACTACTGGTCCTGATGAGGCCTGCAACAGTACTGTATGAGCTCAACGTAGGTCACAATATCATGATGTCATAAAGTGCAGTGCGACTTTGAGCAAACCTGTCTCGGGGTTCCTCGTAGCTGGAAGTCCCGACCTAAAATGTAAAGCACCTCGGATTCATTGCTCTAGGCGATAACAAAATGTGACAAGGACCAGATAGGTGATGATGAAGAATGGAGGGGTGACGGTGAAGAGTAAAGATTCTAAAGAGGCAACAGAAGGGTGAGAATATTTTTTTTTACTAATTTGATGGCTCTTTGTAATATAGCAAAATTGTGGCCAAAGGCTGCATCAGCGTGAAAGCAAATAACAAATCATTTTATTCTAAATTAGATGAGAGGTTTGACTAGATGGGTGATTGTAAGAAATGGAGATGTCAGACAGGTAATCATTGATGTGAGAATAAGTATTTTTAATGTTATGCATCTTACTTTTGTTGTGTTCTCGGGTGTAAATGTAATGACCGCAATCGGACGTTGTGAATGTAAAAAATGGCAGACCAAATGGACCAAAACTAAATTTTCTTTTTATAACCTCCAAACAAATACCAATATACAGTTATGGCCAAAAGTATTGACACCCCTGCAATTCTGTCAGATAATACTCGGTTTCTTCCTGAAAATGATTGCAATCACAAATTCTTTGGTATTATTATCTTCATTTAATTTGTCTTCAGTGAAATAACACAAAAAGAATTGTCCTAAAGCCAAATTGGATTGAATTCCACACCAAACATAAAAAAGGGGGTGAACAAAAGTATTGGCACTGTTAGAAAAATCATGTGATGCTTCTCTAATTTGTGTAATTAACAGCACCTGTAACTTACCTGTGGCACCTAACAGGTGTTGGCAATAACTAAATCACACTTGCAGCCAGTTGACATCGATTAAAGTTGACTCAACCTCTGTCCTGTGTCCTTGTGTGTACCCCATTGAGCATGGAGAAAAGAAAGACCAAAGAACTGTCTGAGGACTTGAGAAACCAAATTGTGAGGAAGCATGAGCAATCTCAATGCTACAAGTCCATCTCCAAAGACCTGAATGTTCCTGTGTCTACCGTGTGCAGTGTCATCAAGAAGTTTAAAGCCCATGGCACTGTGGCTAACCTCCCTAGATGTGGACGGAAAAGAAAAATTGACGAGAGATTTCAACGCAAGATTGTGCGGATGGTGGATAAAGAACCTCGACTAACATCCAAACAAGTTCAAGCTGCCTTGCAGACCAAGGGTACAACAGTGTCAACCCGTACTATCCGTCGGAGTCTGAATGAAAAGTCACTGTATGGTAGGGGACCCAGGAAGATCCCACTTCTTACCCCGAGACATAAAAAAGCCAGGCTGGAGTTTGCCAAAATTTACCTGAGAAAGCCTACAACATTTTGGAAGAATGTTCTCTGGTCAGATGAGACAAAAGTAGAGCTTTATGGGCAAAGGCATCAACATAGAGTTTACAGGAGAAAAAAAAGAGGCATTCAAAGAAAAGAACACGGTCCCTACAGTCAACCATGGCGGAGGTTCCCTGATGTTTTGGGGGTGTTTTGCTGCCTCTGGAACTGGACTGCTTGACCGTGTGCATGGCATTATGAAGTCTGAAGACTACCAACAAATTTTGCAGCATAATGTAGGGCCCAGTGTGAGAAATCTGGGTCTCCTTCAGAGGTCATGGGTCTTCCAGAAGGACAATGACCCAAAACACACTTCAAAAAGCACTAGAAAATGGTTTGAGAGAAAGCACTGGAGACTTCTAAGGTGGCCAGCAATGAGTCCAGACCTGAATCCCATAGAACACCTGTGGAGAGATCTAAAAATGGCAGTTTGGAGAAGGCACCCTTCAAATATCAGGGATCTGGAGCAGTTTGCCAAAGAAGAATTGTCTAAAATTCCAGTAGAACATTGTAAGAAACTCATTGATGGTTACTGGAAGCGGTTGATCACAGTTATTTTGGCTAAAGGTTGTGCAACCAAGTATTAGGCTGAGGGTGCCAACATTTTTGTCTGGCCCATTTTTGGAGTTTTGTGTGAAATGATCAATGTTTTGCTTTTTGCTTCATTCTCTTTTGTGTTTTTTCATTGAAGACAAATTAAATGAAGATAATAATACCAAAGAATTTGTGATTGCAATCATTTTCAGGAATATACTGAGTATTATCTGACAGAATTGCAGGGGTGTCAATACTTTTGGCCACAACTGTATGTTTTAAGTAAAATATGGGTTACAATAGCCTTGAACCTCATAGTAAAAATTAAACAGCTTGGGAATTCCCAATTGACAGATTCATGGAAGACGGAAATATGACACCGAAGGAAATGCTAGTCCCTCACTTCGCCAATATTGGGCTTACCTGAAATTTCACTGTGACTGTGGCTCGTGGTTCTTCCAAGTATTCAATCTTACACCCACCTCCCACAATAATTACAATATATTGTGAGTACCCATTTTCTCCATTAATATCCATTATCACAGCCAACAAATCATACAACAATGAATATACAATACACTGTCTTCCTTATGTGTACCCTCGGAACGGACGCCGTTAATGGATATTCACACATTCTACCAACAATAAGCAAGGTTGCAAAAATTAATTTGCTGATTTAACGTAGGGGCCACTAGGTTTGAAGAAACTTTTCTGGGTCACAGAGTCCTATGGTACATATAGATGCAAATGGTGATTAATAAACGGTCTCGATGAAGTCTTTACATGCTGAGCTCCTCTACAATCTTTGCGATGAGGTGTCCCTTGAAATGTTTCAGACCCTAATTACGTTTCTCTACCTGAATAGATTCACAGTTACTGCTCAGATAGCCAGATTACTCACAGGAACTGATTTCACTCCACAGCACCCTCCATCTTTAGTTTCGTGCTGATCGCAGCATTTCTGTGTTCCTCTGGCAGACTCTGGACTTCTTCTCCATCCGTAACGTTCTCTTTTTACTTCCTGTCTCATGTGCAGGGCATTGCAGCTTAGATATCAATGGTTATGGCCACTCATATCTTGTTATCTGGTAATCCCTAGTGGCCAGACTAAGTTGCCATATCAGCAAGACATTAATTTAGTGAACAAGTGTTATACTATAACAATTCAGATATCAACCTGCTACATAAACACCGCAGAGTATAATAAGGGATTATAAATTCACATAAAATAAGCTTTCTGTAAGGCTAGGGTCACACATGCCAATCCGTTTTTTAGAGTGTTCATAAAAACGGATCCGTTATGTTTGGGGTGTCTTTGAGCCTCCTGTGCACCTAGGCATTTTTTGGACTTAGTCATTTTTTCCAAAAAAACACATGCAAAAACTAATCCGTTTTTTAAGGCACCAAAAAAAGGATCGGTTTCTCGATAGGGCCCCATGTTAAAAAAACTCATTCATTTTTTTACTGCACCCAAAAACATTGCTAGCAACATTTTTGGGTAAAAAGCACTCATATCAACGTTTTTGGGTGCAGAAAAAACAGATAGCATTTTTTTAACATATAATCCGTTTTTGGCATCAGTTTTTGGACTTAGAAAAAAAAATTCAAAAACTGATGCCAAAAACGGATCCTGGGCTTATGTGTGACCCCAGCCTAAATTGAGTTTCCTAGGAAAATCTACCCATTTTTGCCAGATCCGGACCTTTCTACTACAAACCATATAAATAAGCTCTAACTGAAAAAGCCAAAAAAATATTTAGTATACAAGTAGGAATAAAATGAAGGCAAAACCTGGCCAATTTACTGATTTACCTCCTGTTTGAAGTTTTGCACTTCCGCTGCCATTGAGAGGTGACTTGAATCAGTGCATGTGTGGCTATCAGTGCTCCTTTATTAAAGTCCAGAGGACCAGCTGTGAAATCATACAGTGCCCACACTCCCACAGCATTGATGACAGTGCAAATTTAAAAAAAAAGAGGCAAGTCACTGAAAAATCATTGACCTTTCAGTTAAACACCAGAGGTAGGAGGGGAAGAGAAGGCTCTTATACACTAAAATCCCATTAGAGGAAAACTTGAAATGTTGATTAAACAAGAATGATCAAGTGGATTTCTTCCCCAAATGTATGCATTTTATTAGTATAATAGTGCCATTATGGTCACATAAAAATGTATGTACTTTACATTGCTATAACGTTGCTGACAGGTTCTGTTTACATGGGATCTTTATCTGACAAATTGAAAATAATTCCCCCGTTTTAATCAATATTGCTATGCGCTAGTAGTGAAATATTTGGATTCGGATAGCTCAAACCGAATACTTTGAATTGTTTCATTACTCGTCCAATGCAAGTCAATGGGGAGCTCACTCAGATCCGAATACTTATACATTTCAAATTATTCGGTTAGAACTATCCGAATACGAATATCTTACTACTCGCTCATCACTATTATGCGCTAATATATTCTGATTACAATACATATCAGACCTTTTGAGAACAAATGCTGACGTATTATGGGACCTGATAAATTAAGACATCAGTTCTGTGTTACAATACATTAATGAGATACATTATACATTAACTATTTGTGTAAGGCCCCTTTCACATCAGCGGTTTTCGCTGATCGCGGCAGTTGCGGTGAAAAAACGCAACTGCCGTGATTACCGCATAACGGCCGCGATCGCGGCACAATTGCGGCAAGCCCCATACAATGTCTATGCGGCTTGCGGTAAGTGTGCGGCAGGTGCGGCAAGTGCGGTTTTGGCACTTGCGGCGGCTACGGCCGCGAAAAAAAACGTGGTATGCCGCAGTTTTTTCGCGGCCGAACCTGCCGCAAGTGCAGATACCGCACTTGCTGCAAGCTCCATAGACATTATATGGGGCTTGCCGCATGTGCGGCCGTTATTGCGGTGAAAAAAACGAAACTGCCGCGATCAGTGAAAACCGCTGATGTGAAAGCAGCCTAATTTAGTTAGAAAAATTGTGACTTTCCAGAGAGGAATAAGACTTAAGGACAGATCAAGATGCAATGGTATCGATGATACGAATGGTTAAAACACATGGAAAAAATATTTTCTTTTTCTCTATAATATTAGGGGATAGATTTAAACTATACTATAAATTAATAATTCATAAGCATTCTGAAGACACAGCCAATTAGCTGCAGTAATTTGCATTTTTATGTTTCTCTGATACTTCTGCGAGATCTGCTTTAGTATTATAGAAAGCAAATGCCATCTTTCATAAATGGCCAACCAAGCGATAATATGTTTCTTCTAAAATACAAAAAAAGTAGTCAAAAGAGACTTTTCTTCATTTCATGTCTCTTTCCAGGCTCACAAGCTGCATTTCAGTGATGTACATGAAACATGTGAGAGTTTGTGCTAAGTCAGTTTTAATAATTAAAATATATTTAAATATATTGTAATCTTCTGCAACCTATTACTGTCTGTGTTAATTTTTTAAAAGGATCTGTATTTTCCCACCTTCACTCCCACAGAACATATTTAGCATTCAGTTTTGGCTTCTTGCTGAATACAGATGGATTTCAAACATGGAACTGATTGGAAATATTTTGCATACAAAATGCTGGCCATTTTAATAGCATTGGATATATTCTATTCCTATTTTAATGTTATTTAAAACATTTAAAACATTCACATGGCATTGTATTTTTGACCCTTAGGCCTGGTTGAGACAGCTATAATAAAACTCGAGCATGTCACATTCGCAAACTGCAATTTTATTTAATACAGACTGTTAGTACGTGTGGAAAATTGGCCATGGCCACATTGGCTATAAAAGGAGCATGTGCTTTCTGTGTGCTGTCCATGGTGCACAAAGGCAGCACACGTCCATACAATATGCTCACCTGAACAGACACTTAAAGTGTAAATGTCATTTCATTGACAAAAAACACACTACTGAACTAGTTGATAATGATGGGCTACATAATTGCTAAGATAAGGCTTTTTTGTGAAAAAATATGACTTGTTTTCGGACATTGTTATGTGCTCTTTTAAAAACTGCATCTTAATGACTATATGGCATGGCCAGCAGCTGATAGGAAGCAGTGCAATGTGACAGCAGAGAAGGGGTTAACAGAGATCATGACTATGCTGTATGGAGCCAGATGACAGATCACAAGCTTGTGCCAAGGAAAGACGAGTTTACATTGATCCTGGCATTCTAACATTGCTCAGCACTGTGTTGTAGCCTGATATTATCTGATACATTGTCACCTTATCAGGTGTAGTCAGCAGTTTGGATGCTGTGCGTGCCCCGTCTCTTTTACCCCTATACAGTTTTATGCCCCGTATTAACTGTGAGAAGCTTGAAAACGGATCTGATTGAGAATGAGTATATGTCTGCTTCGGACACAGTATAGTGTGAACACCTTGTGAAAGGATTATGAATGGTTTTCAACCAAAATTCTCTTATAAAGTATACTTGAAAGTTTATTAACATCACTTGTTCTATAATATTATTAAATAAAAATTTAAATAGCAGTTACACTTTAAGTGTAAGTTGATAAGTCCACTCTGCAATACACTCGGGCTATGTGCAGACAATGGGTATTTTGTTGCAGAAATTTCTGCATCAAATCTGCACCTTGTGGCAGGAAAATGCACCAAATTCGCAGTGCTGATTTGGTGCATTTTTAGTGTGGAAATTGTACAGATTTGTGCCCTGCATTTTTCATCAAGTCAATGGCTTGAAGGGCTGAAAAACGCTGAAAAATCTGCTGTAAGAATTGACATGCTGCAGATTTATCCTTGATGGCCACATTACACGTGGCAACAGGAAGATAGAAAACGGCAGGTGTCAGAGACAATTGTACCTTTTACCTTCAAAACACCTTGAAGTGGCTGCGTGTAAATCAGGTATCTGCAAGGTGTTTTGAAGGTAAAAGGTACAATTGTCTCCGACACCTGCTGTTTTCTATCTTCCTGTTGCCGCGTGTAAAGTGGCCATAAGGTACTGTCACACGCTCCAATCTAGTGAACGACATCGCTAACAATATCACATGACCACTGCCATTTCGACATCGTAAGTGTGGTGTCACACCCATGGATATCGTTAATGATGTTAAATTTGGCAACACGCCAGCTACTTTGTGAACAACTTAGTGAACGATTTTACAAAGCGGCAGGAATAGGAAAATTTTGAACAATATCATTCAAAAAGGTGTCACACTTAATGATGTTGCAGGTTGACAGAACGTTAAATGGATGACAAACGAAGGATTTGAGGTTAGGATCTCAAATTTTTGATGATCGTTCCAACGATTTGTCGTTTCAAGATCATATGTTTACACGCAACGATGCACAAACAAATTCGTTCGAACGATCTCAAAAAGCGTGACGTTTCAACAATATCATAAGCCATATTGTAGCGTGTGACGGCACCCTTAGAATAATGAGCACCTTTTCTGCAGTGGGAAAAACTCAGCATTCCACAAAAATTCAGAATTCCCATAGACTTTGCTGGCTTGTAGAGTTTACACAAATCTGCCTAATTTCTGCAGCAAAATCCGTGGCAAAAACACTACAAAATCTGCAGCATGGGCACAAGCCCTTAAGCTATTTTTACTGAACTTCATATATAGCAATTTTTAAATCCACATATATATATATATATATATATATATATATATATATTATTGGAACAGCATATACACATACCAGCAATGCACAGTCATGACTAAAAGTTTTAAAGGCCACGTCACATGCAAGCGCGATCGCTAACAACATCATTCAGATAGCTGGTGAGCTGTCACACAGGCAGGCTCACCAGCGTTCAGCGACCAGCGAGAACAACTGGTTATCAAGGTACACATCAGGTTACTAAGCTCCACACGGTGCTTAGCAACCCGATGTGTACCATGTACCATCTCCCAGCATAGGCTGTGCTGCTGGGAGATCGTTCATCGCAGTGTCACACAGCACGATCCTGCAGGTTGAAGGATCATTCATCACCAGATTTGAGAACATGTTCACAAATCTGGGATAAACAATCCATTAAAGGATCGTTCAATTTGGCTGGTG
>JARQOC010000001.1:496940407-497046525 GCA_033576535.1 Allobates femoralis | reverse complement strand
AGCGCGACAGGACAGTGATAAGTATGATTTTACTTTACAGGTTTTCCGCGCAAGGGGGGGTGCCCTGGATCTTGATGGGGGGGCCTGTATACCTCTGGGGCTGCTGCTGTATACACCCCTGGGGCTGCTGCTGTATACACCCCTGGGGCTGGTGCTGTATACACCCCTGGGGCTGCTGCTGTATACACCCCTGGGGCTGGTGCTGTATACACCCCTGGGGCTGCTGCTGTATACACCCCTGGGGCTGCTGCTGTATACACCCCTGGGGCTGCTGCTGTATACTACCTAAGGGCTGCTGTATATACCTCTGGAGCTGCTGTATACTACCTCTGGGGCTGCTGTATACACCAATAGGGCTGCTGTATATACCTCTGGGGCTGCTGTATACTACCACTGGGGCTGCTGTATACACCACTGGGGCTGCTGTATACTACCTAAGGGCTGCTGTATATACTTCTGGGGCTGTATATACCTCTGGGGCTGCTGTATACTACATCTGGGGCTGCTGTATACACCACTGGGGCTGCTGTATACTACCTAAGGGCTGCTGTATATACCTCTGGGGCTGTATATACCTCTGGGGCTGCTGTATACACCACTGGGGCTGCTGTATACTACCTAAGGGCTGCTGTATATACCTCTGGGGCTGTATATACCTCTGGGGCTGCTGTATACTACCTCTGGGGCTGCTGTATACTACCTCTGGGGCTGCTGTATACTAACCACTGGGGCTGCTGCTGTATATGCCACTGGGGCTGCTGCTGTATACTACCACTGGGGCTGCTGTATATACCTCTGGGGCTGCTGTATACCACACTGCTGGGGGCTGTATACCTGTGCTGGGATCCACCCTCGGCTTATACATGAGTCAATAGGTTTTCCCAGGTTTTGGGGACAAAAGTAGGGGGGTCGGCTTATACACGGGTTGGCTTATACACGAGTATATACGGTAATATAAAATCAATGGAATAGCAATTCTCCTTATGGAGATTAATCCTGCATGTTAGCAGTGAGGAGACTTTAAACCACAATGCTCCTCTGGGAAATAAGCAATTTGTCCCTTCAGTGAGGAAGTAGACAAACTCTAGTGCCACCTATGCAAAGTAGCAATCCTGAAATTCAAAACTGACCCTTTAAAGAGCCTTTTAATATGATTTAGGATGTATGCCATATCAGATATGGCATAAATCCTAAATCATATTAAAAGGCTCGTTAAAAGGGTCAGTTTTGACTTTAAGGATTACTACCTTCAATAGGTGGCACTAGAATTTGTCTACTTACTCACTGAAGGGACAAATTGTAAATACACACATAGTCAAAATTATTGCTACCCTTCGTTTGATGAAAGAAAAACCCATAAAGGTGCAAGAAATAACTTGAATCTGACAAAAGTGATAGTAAATAAATATCTATGAAAATGAACAAATGAAAGTCAGACATTACTTTTCAGCCCTGAGTCCACAAAATTAAAAAAAAATAATAAACTCATGAAATTGGCCTGGTCAGAAATAATAATACCCTTAACCTAATATTTAGTTTCGCAATCTATTGAGGCAATCACTGCAATCAAACTATTTCTGTAACTGTCAATGAGACTTCTGCTCCTCTCGACAGGTATTTTGGCGACTCCTCAAGAGCAAACTGCTCCAGTTGTCTCGTGTTTGAAGGTTGACTTTTCCAGACGGCATGTTTCAGATCTTTCCAAAGATGTTCAATAGGATTTAAGTCAGGACTCATAGAAGGCCACGTCAGAATAGTCCAATATTCTCCCCTTAGCCATTCTTGAGTGTTTTTAGCTGTGTGTTTTTGGTCATTATCCAGTGTCAAGACCCATGACCAACGACTGAAGCCAAGCTTTCTGACATTGGGCAGCACTTTTCTCTCTAGAATCCCTTGATAGTCTTGACATTTCATTTATCCTGCATAGATTCAAGATACCCTGTGCCAGATGCAGCAAAGCAGCCCCAAAACATAACAGAGCCTCCTCCATGTTTCACAGTAGGGACAGTGTTCTTTTCTTGATGTTTCACTTTTCCGTCTGTGAAAATAGAGCTGATGTGTCTTGCCAAAAAGATTAATTTTTGTCTAATTTGTCCATTGGACATTCTCCCAGAAGCTTTGTGGCTTGTCAACATGTAGTTTAGAGAATTCCAGTCTGGCTTTTTCATAATTTTATTCAACAATGGTGTCCTCCTTGATCATCTCCCCTGAAGTCCACTTTGGCTCAAACAATGACAAATGGTGCGATCTGACACTGATGTTCCTTGAGCTTGAAGTTCACCTTTAATCTATTTAGAAATTTTTCTGGGCTCTTTTGTTACCATTCGTATTATCCATCTCTTTGATTTGTCATCAGTTTTCCTCTTGCAGCGATGTCCAGGGAGGTTGGCTACAGTCCCATGGATCTTAAATTTCTGAATAATATGTGCAACTGTAGTCACAGGAACATCAAGCTGCTTGGAGTTAGTCCTATAACCTTAACCTTTAATATGCTTGTCTCATTTTTTTTCTAATCTCCTGAGACAACTCTTTCCTTCGCTCCCTCTGGTCCATGTTGAGTGTGGTACACACCATGTCACCAAACAGCACAGTGAGTATCTGCAGCCCTATATACAGGCCTACTGACTGATTTCAAGATTGTAGACACCTGTGATGCTAATTAATGGACACACCTTGATTCAACATGTCCCTTTTGTCATATTATTTTCAGGGGTTCCATAATTTCTGTCCAGGCCTATTTCATGACTTTAATTTTTTCTCTATATTTTGTGGAAGCAGGGCTGACTTTCATTTGTTCATTTTCGTAGATGTATTATTAGTATTTTTGTCAGATTCAAGTTATATTTTCATTAAAATAGTGGTACCAATATTTTAGACCACGTCTGCATTATATATATATATATATATATATATATTGTGAGGTAGCGGCGGCGGCACGGCGGAGACAAGGGATCCGGGCACCACGGGTCACTGCACACGGGTTTATTCAACCAACAGAAGAGAGGAAAAAAAACAATAGTCCAAAAGAACATTCCGGTCCCCTTCCTTCAGGGGCCGCTCCTAGCTACTTTCGCCACTAGGTCTGCGGCCTGGCTCAGAAATTGCTTCACCACCAGAATCCCAGGGAGTTGTGCTCACTCCCAACTCAAGGAACCACACCCCGTGTTCCTGCTTCCTCTTAACGCCTTCCTCTCTGAGAAGAGGGAAAACACCTCCAAACCCCGGACTGGAGTAATTTTCTACCCATGGAGGGCGCACAACCTGGGGGAGACGTACCGGCCGTCCATGACAACCCCAGCTACCGTCTCACACACCCCCCCCCCTCAGTTCAAGAGAGCGGGATTGAACTCCAGCCAGCAAACGCGGGACAAGGCATCCGCATTGCCCTGCAACCTCCTGGCTCGGTGTTCCACCGTGAACCGAAAGTTTTGTAGGGACAGGAACCACCGGGTAACCCGGGCGTTCCGTTCTTTGGGGAACCCCATCCAAACCAGTGGAGAGTGGTCCGTAACCAGGCGAAACTGCCGCCCCAACAGGTAGTAGCGAAGGGACTCCAAGGCCCACTTGATGGCCAGGCACTCCTTCTCCACTACGCTGTAGTTCCGTTCGGGAGGGGTGAGTTTCCGACTCAAGTATGTGACCGGGTGTTCCTCCCCCTGGATCACCTGGGACAGCACGGCCCCGAGGCCGACCTCCGAGGCATCCGTTTGGACAACGAACTCCTTCTGGAAATCAGGGTTCACGAGCACGGGCTGTCCACACAGGACCCCCTTTAGGGCCCGGAATGAGTCCTTGGCCTGTGGAGTCCAGCGCACCATGACAGACTTCTTTCCTTTTAGAAGGTCCGTCAAGGGGGCCGAGAGACTCGCAAAATTGGGGACAAGCCTCCTGTAGTACCCCACAATACCCAGGAAAGCTCGAACCTGCTTTGTGGTTAGGGGTCTAGGCCACGTTTGGATTGCCTCCACTTTGTTGATTTGGGGCTTGATGACCCCTTGCCCTATCACGTACCCCAAGTAACGGGCCTCTGTAAGCCCCAATGCACATTTCTTGGGATTGGCCGTCAATCCCGCTGTTCGAAGCGCGTCCACCACCGCCTGGACCTGGTCCAAGTGGGTCTGCCACTCGGTGCTGTAAATGATGATATCGTCAAGGTACGCTGATGCATACACCTGGTGAGGTTCCAGCACTACGTCCATCAACCTCTGGAACGTGGCAGGGGCGCCATGCAGCCCAAAAGGCAAAAAGACATAGTGGAAGAGACCCTCGGGCATAACAAAAGCAGTTTTCTCCTTGGTGGACTCCGTCAAGGGCACCTGCCAGTACCCCTTGGTCAGGTCAAGCGTGGTGAAATACTGCGCCTGTCCCAGCCGATCTATCAGCTCATCCACCCGGGGCATGGGGTAGAGATCGAACTTGGATATGTCGTTCAGTCTCCTAAAGTCATTACAGAATCTCAAGGAACCATCGGGTTTAGGTATTAGGACAATGGGACTGGCTCATTCGCTCTTGGATTTTTCGATGACCCCAAGGCGAAGCATGTTTTTCACCTCCACGGAGATGGCTTGTCTCCGAGCCTCTGGTACCCGGTATGGCTTCAGGCGTACCTTCATCTGAGGCTCGGTGACAATGTCGTGGCGTATCAGACTGGTACGACCGGGTAATTCAGAGAAAACATCTGGGTTCTGCTGAACTAGCAGTCGGGCTTCCCGCCTCTGTTGTTTGGTAAGGGTTTCTCCGATCTTGACTTCCGGTACGTCCCCTCCGGAGGTCGCGGGACCCGGGGGCGAACGACCAGAAGAAGAGGGAGAGGGAAAAAGCTCCCCCATCAGGCTTACCCTGTCCTTCCAGGGCTTCAACAGATTGACATGGTAAATCTGCTCAGGTTTCCTCCTTACCGGTTGCAACACTTTGTAGTTGACCGCCCCGACTTGTTCCTTAATCTCGTAAGGACCCTGCCACTTGGCTAGGAACTTGCTTTCAGCGGTGGGGACCAATACCAACACTCGATCCCCTGGGTTGAAGGACCTCACGGTGGCCTGTCTATTGTAGCGGCCGCTCTGGCCGGCCTGAGCCTCCTGTAAGTGTTCTCTCACTCAGGGACGTCGCTATGCATTAAGAATCGGGGCTGCAGCCCCGATTCTTTCGCATAGAGCCCCGAATCTCGCCGCCCCGGACCCAGCGCCGCTACCAGCTGATAAACTGAAGGGCCGCTCTATCAGACACTGCCTTTGGCAGCTCTTCTCTCCCTGACATCCTATCTCTCCTACGGGGCCTCTGCCGCTCTATGCTGCGGGAACCTGCACTTTCATGTGTGCACTGTGCAGCAGCTTTTACCCTCCTCCGGGTCCAGCAAGTCACAGAGGGGGCGTGTCCTGCAGGAGAAGAGCACTGGCCAATTAACCTCTTACATCAGACTGAGTGACAGCCGAGCTGATTAGCCAGTGCTCTTCTCTTTCTGCATGGCGCGGTCTATGAAGTGAAGAGGAGCAGTCACCTCTGTTGGAAGATCCAGAGGAGAAGCAGCTCTAGTCCACCAGATGACAGCTCTCCTGCTGGACAGTCCTGGCAGAAGAGTGGGGGAAGTGCTCAGCTGCTGGGAGCAGGTAAAGCACATGTACACTAGCCTCCACTCCTGCAGCACAGAGGAGTGTGTGTCTCCATGTGTCTGTGTTTGGGTTGTGTGTCTGTGTATGCTGTCTCTGTGTGTGTGTGTATGTTGTCTGTGTGTGTGTGTGTATGCTGTCTCTGTGTATGTTGTCTGTGTATGTTGTCTGTGTATGCTGTCTCTGTGTGTGTGTATATTGTCTGTGTGTGTGTGTATGTTGTCTCTGTGTGTGTATGTTGTCTCTGTGTGTGTATGTTGTCTCTGTGTGTGTGTGTATGTTGTCTCTGTGTGTGTTGTCTCTGTGTTTGTGTATGTTGTCTCTGTGCGGGTTGTGTCTCTGTGTGCGAGTTGTGTCTCTCTGTGTGGGTTTTGTGTCTCTGTGTGGGTTTTGTGTCTCTGTGTGCGGGTTTTGTGTCTCTGTGTGTGGGTTTTGTGTCTCTTTGTGTGAGTTTTGTGTCTCTGTGTGCGGGTTGTGTCTGTGTGTGTGTGGGTTTTGTGTCTGCGTGTGTGTGTGGGTTTTGTCTGTGTGTGTGGGTTTTGTGTCTGCGTGTGTGTGGGTTTTGTGTCTGTGTGTGTGTTTTGTGTCTGTGTGTGTGTTTTGTGTCTGTGTGTGTGTTTTGTGTCTGTGTGTGCGGGTTGTGTCTGTGTGTGCGGGTTGTGTCTGTGTGTGCGGGTTGTGTCTCTGTGTGCGGGTTGTGTCTCTCTGTGCGGGTTGTGTCTGTGTGTGTGTGCGGGTTGTGTGTGTGTGTGCGGGTTTTGTGTCTGTGTGTGTGCGGGTTGTGTCTCTGTGTGCGGGTCGTGTCTCTGTATGTGTGTGGGTTTTTTGTGTGTGTGGGTTTTGTGTCTCTTTGTGTATTTAGGATATATTTTGAGTATACTGAAGTGTGTATATACACATGTTCTGTGTATATGATGTGTACCTGCTGTGCATCTGTTATATAGTATGTGTGTACTCTGGACATGTATGATGTATGTAATGAGCATGTGTTGTCCAGTACATGTGTGCTGTATATGATGTAATTTAACCCTTTCACCACCTTTGACATTCATATACTTCAAAGTATGGGGAGGCTGCTGTAATACTGCTGGGGCCTGTATATACCACTGGGGGGAGGCTGCCGTATACCACTGGGGCTGCTGTAATACTGCTGGGGACTGTATATACCACTGGGGAGGCTGCTGTATACCACTGGGGCTGCTGTAATACTGCTGGGGACTGTATATACCACTGGGGAGGCTGCTGTATACCACTGGGGCTGCTGTAATACTGCTGGGGCCTGTATATACCACTGGGGAGGCTGCTGTATACCACTGGGGCTGCTGTAATACTGCTGGGGACTGTATATATCACTGGGGAGGCTGCTGTATACCACTGGGGCTGCTATAATACTGCTGGGGACTGTATATACCACTGGAGAGGCTGCTGTATACCACTGGGGCTGCTGTCATACTGCTGGGGCATGTATATACCACTGGGGAGGCTGCTGTATACCACTGGGGCTGCTGTAATACTGCTGGGGACTGTATATATCACTGGGGAGGCTGCTGTATACCACTGGGGCTGCTGTAATACTGCTGGGGCCTGTATATACCACTGGGGAGGCTGCTGTATACCACTGGGGCTGCTGTAATACTGCTGGGGCCTGTATATACCACTGGGGAGGCTGCTGTATGCCACTGGGGCTGCTGTAATACTGGTGGGGCCTGTATATACCACTGGTGCTATTTTTTCCTTAACACAATAGATAGAACTGTATCCTAGAGGAGTGGATCAAAGTAGTAAGAAAACCCTTTAGGGCTTATTCAGATAAGCGCTTCTCCCCGAACACTAATCATGTGCTTTTAAAGCACCCAATTTTCATCGAGAGCACGCCCCATTCACGTCAATGGGGTCAAGAAGCGACTGCTAAAAAACCGTCATTATAGAACATGTTCTTTAATGGCGTTTTTTGACAGCGAAATTCATGCACTTTAAAATCACGGTATTAACGCCAGAAAAGCGCTCATGTGAAAGAAGCCTTAGGATTACTTGGATGTTGGCCTAATACTGTTATATTTTGTGTATTTATTGAGTGCATGTTGGCAATCTCTATAATGTTTTAAAGCATTAAAACTGTTAATATTATATATGTAGAGTGTCACTGCTTATTTAAGTACATTTTACTTGGGTTTTATTTAAATTTATTCCGAAAAATGCAGCTCAGTGGGCCCGAGCCCCGGATGTTTTTTGACCCTAGCAACGCCCCTGCTCTCACTATCGGCATGACTGCACTTATGCGGTTCTGCATACCCAGAATGTGTTCGATCACACTTTTATGGGGGGTGGGCTCTTGCTCCCATGTATCTCTTGCCAGGTCCAACAGTCCCCGGGGATGTCGCCCGTACAATAACTCAAAAGGCGAAAACCCCGTGGAGGACTGTGGCACCTCCCGGACGGCGAACATCAGGTAGGGAAGCAACATATCCCAGTCTTTACCGTCTTTGGATATCACCCTTTTTAGCATGGTTTTGAGGGTTTTATTGAACCGCTCCACTAAACCGTCCGTTTGAGGATGATAAACAGATGTACGCAACTGCTTGATTTGAAGTAGCCGGCATAGTTCTTTGGTTACCTTGGACATGAATGGGGTCCCCTGATCCATAAGGATCTCCTTGGGCAACCCCACCCGGCAGAACACAGCAAACAACTCCCGAGCAATCAGCTTAGCCGCCGTATGTCTGAGGGGTATCGCCTCTGGATAACGGGTGGCATAGTCCACGATCACCAGGATGTCTTGGTGCCCTCGAGCAGACTTTACGAGGGGCCCCACCAAATCCATCCCTATCCTTTCAAACGGTACCTCTATAATAGGTAACGGCACCAACGGGCTGCGGAAGTGTGCCAGGGGTGCTGTAAGCTGGCACTCCGGGCAGGTTTCGCAGAACCGTTTCACCTCACCAAAAACCCCGGGCCAATAGAACCTCTGCAAGATTCGCTCTTGCGTTTTCTTGACCCCTAGGTGGCCGCTCATCAGGTGTTTGTGGGCCAGGTCGAGGACTCGCCGGCGATACGGCTGGGGCACCAACAACTGTTCGATCACTTCGCCCCGTATCTCATCCACCTGGTATAGCAAGTTTTGCTTGAGAGCAAAATGGGGGTACCTTTCCTGGGTACCCGGCACCTGGGCTATCCCATCGATTACCGTCACGCGACCCCGGGCCGTCCCGAACTCGGGATCGTCAGGCTCAGGCCCTGGACCGTCCATTACCAGAGGGGACTTAGAGGACCCCTTCCATAGAGTCCAGAACAAAGGCAGATCCCTTCCGAGGATCACATCATAGGGAAGAGATTACACAATCCCCACCTCATGCTGCACCTGTCCGCAGGGTGCCGTGAGGGTGACAACCACCGTGGGATAATCCTTACGATCCCCGTGTATGCAAACCACCCCCACAGTACGTCCGGTGACTTTTACTTTTGCCACCAGGGTGGATCGCACCAGGGTCACTAGGCTTCCGGAGTCCAACAGGCCCGTCACCAGACAACCATTAACCTGTATCTGGCATAAGTGGGGCTCGGTCTCTGGGCAAACCATGTCCACGGTGCACACCGCCTGCGCATACCGGGAACCCCGTCGGCCAACCTCACAATCCATGGGCTCCGTCGTGAGGGGACACTGGGCTGCCATATGTCCCACCCGCTGGCACCGCCAACATCTAATAGGGATGGAAGCCCCCTGGATGGGTTGTCGTTTGGGGTACATAGCCTTCATGACCTCAGAGACGGCTGGAGAGGCAACGGATGGGGCGGGTGCGGACTCTTGTACGGATGTCGGTGGCGGGGCCGGGCCTGAGGCTTGGAGGGGGCGGTACGACGGGCGGCACGCAAAATCCCAGTGTCCCGGATCAAGTCCTGCATAGCCACGTGTCGCTCTACCAAGCCCACCACTTGATCCAGAGTACTCGGGTCGCCCTGGCCTACCCATCGTTGTATGGAGACAGGTAAAGTGCGTACAAAGCGATCAACCACAACCCTCTCCACCATTTGAGCCGGGCTCAGGGTCTCAGGCTGCAACCATTTTTTTACCAAATGTAGCAAGTCATAGGCCTGGGACCGGGCGTGTTTGGTTTCGTCATAGAACCACTGGTTCACCCGCTGTGCCCGCACATACGTATTAACCCCCATCCGAGCAAGAATTTCGCCCTTCAAGGCCCCATAATCCAGGGCGTCCTCTGCATAGAGGTCCAGATATGCTTTCTGGGGCTCTCCAATCAAATAAGGCGACAGTACCTCGGCCCACTGAGCGACCGGCAGTCTCTCGCGCTCTGCCACTCGCTCAAACACTGCCAGGAACGCTTCCACATCCTCACCCGGGGTCATCTTTTGCAGCGCTTGTCTTACAGCCTTCCGGGCGCTGCCTTCGTCACTGGGTCCTCGGGGCGGATCCCTCGGTATGGCCCGCACAGCCTCGATCAACAGGGCCATCTGCTCCTGGTGCCTCCTCTCCTGCTGCTGCTGAGCTTCCTGTTGCTGCTGCTGGGCCAGCACCAGGTGCTTGAGCAACTCCTCCATGCTGGCAGCGGGTGTAGGTTGCAGCGTAGCTGGCCGGATCCAGGACATGAGCTCCGGGCACCCCACAAGAGACTGGCTGCTCCTCTCACTTAGCAGCCGCTCATTAGCCTCATGAACAGTCACTTCCCCACCGGAACAGAGGGCAACAGTAGCGCCGGCTACATCTCACCGGGTCGGCGATGCCCGCATTCTCCACCATATGTAAGGTAGCGGCGGCGGCACGGCGGAGACAAGGGATCCGGGCACCACGGGTCACTGCACACGGGTTTATTCAACCAACAGAAGAGAGGAAAAAAAACAATAGTCCAAAAGAACATTCCGGTCCCCTTCCTTCAGGGGCCGCTCCTTGCTACTTTCCCAGTAGTCTACTCGCCACTAGGTCTGCGGCCTGGCTCAGAAATTGCTTCACCACCAGAATCCCAGGGAGTTGTGCTCACTCCCAACTCAAGGAACCACACCCCGTGTTCCTGCTTCCTCTTAACGCCTTCCTCTCTGAGAAGAGGGAAAACACCTCCAAACCCCGGACTGGAGTAATTTTCTACCCATGGAGGGCGCACAACCTGGGGGAGACGTACCGGCCGTCCATGACAACCCCGGCTACCGTCTCACAATATATATATATATATATATATATATATATATATATATATATATATACAGTTGTGGCCAAAAGTATTGACACCGCTGCAATTCTGTCAAATAATACTCAGTTTCTTCCTGAAAATGATTGCAATCACAAATTCTTTGGTGTTATTATCTTCATTTAATTTGTCTTCAATGAAAAAACACAAAAGAGAATGAAGCAAAAAGCAAAACATTGACCATTTCACACAAAACTCCAAAGATGGGCCAGACAAAAGTATTGGCACCCTCAGCCTTACACTTGGTTGCACAACCTTTAGCCAAAATAACTGCGATCAACCGCTTCCGGTAACCATCAATGAGTTTCTTACAATGCTCTGCTGGAATTTTAGACCATTCTGCTTTGGCAAACTGCTCCAGGTCCCTGCTATTTGAAGGGTGCCTTCTCCAAACTGCCATTTTTAGATCTCTCCACAGGTGTTCTATGGGATTCAGGTCTGGACTCATTGCTGGCCACCTTAGAAGTCTTCAGTGCTTTATCTCAAACCATTTTCTAGTGCTTTTTGAAGTGTGTTTTGAGTCATTGTCCTGCTGGAAGACCCATGACCTCTTAGGGAGACCGAGCTTTCTCACACTGGGTCCTACATTATGCTGCAAAATTTGTTGGTAGTCTTCAGACTTCATAATGTCATGCACACGGTCAAGCAGTCCAGTGCCAGAGGCAGCAAAGGAACCCCAAAAATCAGGGAACCTCCGCCATGTTTGACTGTAGGGACCATGTTCTTTTCTTTGAAAGCCTCTTATTTTCTCCTGTAAACCCTATGTTGATGCCTTTGCCCAAAAAGCTCTACTTTTGTCTCATCTGACCAGAGAACATTCTTCCGAAACGTTGTAGGCTTTCTCAGGTAGGTTTTGGCAAACTCCAGCCTGGCTTTTTATGTCTCGGGGTAAGAAGTGGGGTCTTCCTGGGTATCCTACCATACAGTCCCTTTTCAGTCAGATGTCGACAGATAGTACATGTTCTTTATCTACCATCCGCACAATCTTGTGTTGAAATCTCTCGTCAATTTTTCTTTTCCGTCCACATCTAGGTAGGTTAGCCACAGTGCCATGGGCTTTAAACTTCTTGATGACACTGCGCATGGAAGACACAGGAACATTCAAGTCTTTGGAGATGAACTTATAGCCTTGAGATTGCTCATGCTTCCTCACAATTTGGTTTCTCAAGTCCTCAGACAGTTCTTTGGTCTTCTTTTTTATCTCCATGCTCAATGTGGTACACACAAGGACACAGGACAGAGGTTGAGTCAACTTTAATCCATGTCAACTGGCTGCAAGTGTGATTTAGTTATTGCCAACACCTGTTAGGTGCCATAGGTAAGTTACAGGTGCTGTAAATTACACAAATTAGAGAAGCATCACATGATTTTTCTAACAGTGCCAATACTTTTGCCCACCCCCTTTTTTATGTTTGGTGTGGAATTATATCCAATTTGGCTTTAGGACAATTCTTTTTGTGCTTTTCATTGAAGACAAATTACTGTATATACTCGTGTATAAGCCGACCCGTGTATAAGCCGACCCCCCCTACTTTTGCCCCCAAAAACTGGGAAAACCTATTGACTCTAATATAAGCCTAGGGTGGACAATGCAGCAGCTACCGGTACTGAAAAATTTAAAAAATGAAAATAGATACGAATAAAATGTTGAACTTTTATTTTAAATAGAAACAGTAAACTACCAATGCAACAGACCACCGTCCTGTTATAAAGACCCCTATCACTGGTATATAGCCCACCATCCTGTATATAGCTGCCATAACTAGTATACAGTTGCCGCCATCACTGGTATACAGGCCCCTCATCAGCGGTATACAGGCCCCTCATCAGTGGTATACTGGCCCCTCATCAGTTGGTATATAAGGCCCCTCATCAGTGCTATAAAGCCCCGCGGATAGCCCAAGTGTATACAGCCCCAGCCATGGTAATACAGCCCCAGGAAAGTGGTAATACAGCTCCAGCATGGTAATACAGCCCCAGTAGTGGTAATACAGCCCCAGCAGTGGTAATACAGCCCCAGTAGTGGTAATACATGCCCCAGCAGGGTAATACAGCCCCAGCAGTGGTAAATATGCCCCAGCAGTGGTAATACAGCCCCAGCAGTGGTAATAAGCCCCATCAGTGGTAATACAGCCCCATCAGTGGTAATACAGCCCATCAGGGTAATACAGCCCCAGCAGTGGTAATACAGCCCAAGCAGTAGTAATACAGCCCCAGCAGTGGTAATACAGCCCAGCAGTAGTAATACAGCCCCAGCAGTGGTAATACAGCCCCAGCAGTGGTAATACAGCCCCAGCAGTGGTAATACAGCCCCAGCAGTAGTAATACATGCCCAGCAGAGGTAATACAGCCCCAGCAGAGGTAATACAGCCCAGCAGTGGTAATACAGCCGCACCCAGCAGTGGTAATACAGCCCCAGCAGTGGTAATACAGCCCCAGCAGGGTAATACAGCCCCAGCAGAGGTAATACAGCCCCAGCAGTGGTAAAAGCCAGAAGTGGTAATACAGCCCCAGCAGTGGTCTAACTCACCCTGGGTCTGCAGGCACCCGGGTCCTCCAGCTGCTCCGTCTGCGTGCTCCGCGGCTTCTAATACCGGCGTCCTTCCCGCACTTCCTGTTTGAGTGCGATCATGTGACCGTGGGTCACATGATTACATTCAAGCAGGAAGAGCGGGGAAGACGCCGGTATTAGAAGCCGCAGGGCACGCAGACGGAGCAGCTGGAGGACCCAGGTGCAGACCAAGGGGGTGAGATGGATCACAGCCTCTGTATACATAGGGGGGGCGGGGAGACAACGGGGGGAGGCTATACTGTGCAGGGGAGCAGCAATGTACTATGCGCTGCTCCCCATGCATAATTAATGAGCCGCACCACGTGACGTGCCGCTCATTCTGCAGCCTCCCCCCGCCTCCTCCTGCCTCCTGCATTGCCCGGACACAGCCCCCACCACACTATATGTATATGACTCGCGTATAAGCCAAGGGGGGGACTTTTCAGCCCAATTTTTGGGCTGAAAAAGTCGGCTTATACACGAGTATATATGGTAAATGAAGATAATAATACCAAAGAATTTGTGATTGCAATCATTTTCAGGAAGAAACTGAGTATTATCTGACAGAATTGCAGCGGTGTCAATACTTTTGGCCACAACTGTATATGTATATATATATATATATATATATATATATATGTAATACACACACATACACGAATGTATATAAATATACACATATATTGATAAAGATAGATACATCTACACATATATAAATTCATTCCTGTGTAACATGTAGATCATTGCTCAGAAATCATTATTTCAGCCACTTACTAGAAAAACTGAATTTCACAGTGGGTGCTTGCTGAGTGTATTCCAACCTATCATTCTACAGTCTAAAATGTATTACATCTGACTGCAGGCTTCAGCTGACTAGTAGTACTGAATGCAAGCCTCTTCTCAATAAACATGTTATCCTTTCAATTAAAAGTCTATTGAATGATTGCTTCATTTACTTCAACCACACAAAAAAAAATAAGCTACTCAATCATAGTTGTACAAATCTCTTGCCACTTAGTTTCTACAGCTTAAACTCACACAAAACACTGGTAAAACTTAAGGGCCCTTTACACGCCGCGACGGCAGGCTGGATACATCCCGCTACAGGCTACAAATGTAGCTTGTAGCGCCAATGTAGCCCGTCGTAGCGGCGTCTGCTACAGCCGGCAACAGATACATCTGTTTCCTAGGTCTGCTCGAAAACTGATGGCTACAACGCCGATGGTAGCGAGCTGTATCGGCGTGTAAAGAGGCAACGGAAGGGAACTCGGGACAGCCTGCGATGTAGCTGCAATGTAGCTAAGGCGTGACCCTGGCTCCGTGTTACCGCGCCCCATGTGCGATCATTGGTGGAAGCTGCTGCATGACGATTGGTAGTCGCTGCATAGGGAGGCATATTTAAGGAGCTGATGAGTCACACTACACAATCGCTCGAGCATGCTGTATTACTCAGCCTCCTGCGTTGCCTGCCCAATCAGGATGTTATTGATTCGTCCTTTCAGCGTACGGACGTTTCGTAATCCACAATTGTGGCACGCCTATGTGCTGTCCCTGCTGCACCAGGTCCGCCCATAGTAGCTGGTTATAGCGGTGTGTAAGTGAGCTACAGCTGGCTACTTGAGACACCCGGCGATGTAGCTAGCTATAGATGTAGCGTGGCGTAGCGCACCTTGTGGCGGCGTGTAAAGAGGGTGCGTTGACCGTTTGTAACCGTTTGACCGTGCTCGTGCACGTGAAGTAGCGGGATGTATCCAGCCTGCCGTCGCGGCGTGTAAAGGTACCATCAAGGATGAGCGAGTATACTCATTGCTATTCGCTACTCGCAGAATAGTACGGCAATTGAGATACTCGATTCTCAGCAAGTTTACTTGTTAATGAGTAGCGAGTACAATACAAGTCAAAGGGAAATGCGAGTACTATTCTGCTGGACACTACAAAGCAGACTGAGGACCTGAGGAAAAGGCTGAAATAGATGCATGATCATTTAAAAGCTGGGCGGTAAAAAGCTAGCTGGCTTTTTTAAACGATCAGCTGATGCATGCTCCCCACCTGGTCCTTTGCTCCTCGCATAGTTCTTCTCTCCCCGCCCAATCCTTTGTTCCCCGTCCAATCCTCCATTCCCCACCCGGTCCTCAGCCCCCAACCGATTTTTCACTCCCTGCTCGGTCCTCCGCTTCCACCCTTTTATCCACTACCCCTGCTTTCTCTCTCTGACTCCAGTCTTTTTTTCTATATTCCTATCTCAGTGTATATGGTACTTATAAAATCTCCTGACACAGGTCGCCCCTTGATGACTTGATGTTACTTGAGGCCAAATCAGCACCACAGCAACCAATTGATGAAAAAAAAGACTGGAACCTGAGGATAGAACCGAGCCTGTCGGCTTTTTTAAATGATCAGCTGATATATCAGGCTTTATGAGTACCCGAGACACTGAGATGGGAATATAGAAGAAAAGATTGGAGTCAGAGAGAGAAAGCAGGGGAGGGGGAGAATAGGGCAGAAGCGGAGGACTGGGCAGGAAGTGGGAAATTGGTTGGGGGCGGTGGACCAAGCGGGGAATGGAGGATCGGATGGGGAACAAAGGATCAGAAAGGGAGCAAGGGATAAAGTGGAAATCGAAGGACCGGGCAGGTAGCCAAGGACCGGGCAAGGAGCATAGGACCGGGCAGGGAGCAAAGGACCAGGTGGGGAACAAAGGACCAGGCAGGGAGCAAAGGACCAGGTATAAAGCAAAGGACCAGGCGGAGACCATGCATCAACTGATCATTTAAAAAAGCTGACCAGCTTTTTACCACTTGGCTTTTAAACGATCATGCATCCATTTCAGCCTTTTCACCAGGCCCCCAGACTGCTACGGAAAGTCCAGCAGAATAGTACTCGCATTTCCCATTGCATTGTATTCGCTACTCGTAACTAATACGCGAGTATTAGAACCTGCTCGTTATGATTCCAGCGAATCTGAATATTTCACTACTCGCTCATCCCTAGTAAGACTCTATTACAGCTACCTTTGATATTGGTTAGCCAGGCTAACAGAGAGTCTCTGATTCAGGCTGCCCATGATTTGATTCCCTTTTATATTGCTGCCAGCTGGGTGGAGTCCCTGTTACAGATTTTTTTACAGTGGGGTCTAGGAATTGAAATGACTAGTCATGAATCTGAATATGCTTTCTATCTTCATATGGGTTATTTCAATGCAGTGAACAGTAATTTGGTTTTAGTCAGTGGTGCTAGATTGAATAATTATTCGATTCATAGTTTTTTCAGCCAAGCACAACAATGGATTCAAAAGAGAAACAAATAACCTTCTTTACATTTTGCTTAACTTTGGATATATTCCTGGCATTGGATTAACAATGCATCAACAAAATAGCATCTGCAGCCATTTTCCTGAAGTCCGTGGTGTGGCGCATACACCTCGGGTCGCCAACATCTCAATCTACGCATGTGCAAACTCCGCAGCCTTTTTCCTGAAGTCCATGGTGTCCACTGCCAAGAGATCAATAGTGCTTTACCAACACAACATCCCCTCCTCCAAGCCCAGGGCCTGCAGAATCGCCCCACTGTTGCCGCCGCTGATTTTCTGCAGCAGCGACCCTGCTCCATCCTCCATGTCCCCAGTATGCTACATCCAGACTATAAGACGCACCCCTATATAACACCTACTCCCTAAATTGGGTGAAAAAAAATAATTTTATAGTCCGAAAAATACAGTAATCAAAAGGTGAGCACTCATCTGTGGACTGTGCAAAGATTTTTCTTGCATAAGATTATATATGAACAACTTTATTAAGGTACAAGTTAAACCCAAAGGTAATATTTACTTATCCACTCTCTTAAAATTGAGATAGAAAACAGCAGTCAGCTCTTCCGATTCACATTTTGTAAATATCTTAAAATTTAAATTATCTTGATCCGCTCAATGTATTTAGTAAGTAACCAATAATGTTGTAGTTATTACAGCATCTGAGCAAGCGTTTGTCAATAAATTCATATTTTACAGCAGAACAATTGGTAGAGAATATGGTGTTTTAATTGCTGTACCCAATATTCTCTCATTAACTTCTAAAGCATTTCTAATTATTTTGACTTATAAAAAGTTTATGTTCAACAAGGGTTTTAAACGAGATAAAAATAATTGTTACAACTGATGCAAGAGAACATTTTAAGCATGGCAAAGATGAAGACTAAATGATTAATTAGGTTATCGTTAAAGCTTGTTCTAATTGATCTTGCCTTCATTATTTAGCATAAAATGAAGAATGTATCAAAATTAAAGTGCAACAAACTGTTTCACTGGAAAGAATGCCAAGAACAATATGCGGAAAAAATTCTGCAGTACAGATAAAACAAATGTACTTGCTAATAAAATCATTCACCGAACTAATCTAAGTTCCTCTGGCAGACTGGTAAATGTCAATGCTAAATAAGGCAAGTTTGTTATTATAATCAAGGGATTTGAACAACAAATTAAAGTTCTGACAAAAGCAAGTATTGATTTTTACAGAAAGCAATTGATATTCTGTATAAACTAACACTGGGATACCTTCACGTTGAAAGCTTAAGGCTATGTGTGGTCCTTAAAAGCATTAAACAAAACAAATACAGAGAGACTTATTAATACAATGATACCAATTTTTTAGGCATGACTCAATTGAAAAGAATAGCGTGGATGCCAAACACCATATCTATGAAGATGACTTAATACTTATACAAACAAAAAATACAGTCAATTTTGCTGAAAGCCATTATAGCTATTGAGCAGAGTAGTTACATTGTCTGGATGCTGCACCCTTTCAATAGGGTGATAGTAAACATAATTCAATCTAAGTATAAATCTCACATATTGAGCCCTGCCACAGCCACATACCAAGCACCACAACATCAATGTAAATATTATTAAACAGCATCTGGACAACTTTGATTGAACAACAGCACAGTTCTCTCCATGAGGCGGACACTCTGGCTCTCCTTGACGGCTGAGGGCGTGTACGCTTAGTCGGTCAGGCGGGGCGCATGGGCCAAATGCGGGGTTCACATTGGCCAATGGCAAAGACTCACAGGTCCTTCTGATTAAGGCTGATCAGGTGACCACTATAAAGGTCCTTAAATGCAGGCCTGTAGTACCACTTTCCAAAGAAGATGTACACACTAAAATTGCGAAACGTGCGTCAAGGTAGGCGTTATCCTCTTGAGACCCTTGGTGGGGATACTATCCCATAGAGTTATGGTTATTCACTGCACAGAGTTTCCTACTGTCAGATAGGATCTCTCATAGCCTTGCGTGTTGATTTATTTGGCAGGCTTACATTCTCTGTTATTTAAAGTGATACGTACTTGTCAGTGTTGTGTGCCCTGCATGGCCAAGAAATTGTGCTGACATAATCACTTCTCGTAATTTTGTCCTGCTATATATGTGTATGAAAATCATTGAATGACTTTTCAGACTAAGGTAGGGTCACACTTGGAGGGACGTTTTTGGGATGCCTGCATTAATGCTAGGCGTTTTTTTCTGTTGCCATTTTGAGGCAAAATTAACGCTAGCATAAAGCATGGTACATATATGTGCTAGCAGTGTTTTTTTGTGGGTTTTACAACAACGCCTAGCGTTAAACACATTGCCCTTTTGCAATGCTTTTTTAACATGGGAGCCTATGGAGACGTTAAAGCTAGCATTTTTCACAATTTGTACTTGTGAAAAACGTTACGTTTTTAGTGCTAATGTGACCCTAGCTATAGGTTCATTTTTATTGAGTGTGCTGTACCTTATGATACCTCTAAATGTGGATTCCCTTACTTTAACCTATGGATTCCTTTCTTGTCGTAAGTCCTGTTTCTAATTCCTCATGTCTTGTGAGATGTTTTTGTAAACTGTTCAAAAAAGTCTCTTTTACATTTTGTATGAAATAAAATTTACAATCTGTTAGCCAAAGAAACTCCAATTTGTTATCTTGTTTGACATAAATACCCAATTATTACAGTGAGAACCCAACACTGTGAAACTAATATATCAAAAAGAGTTCAGATGTACAGCAGGTGAAATGTGTATTGAATACATCACCAATTTTTTAAGTAAATGTAATTCTAAAGGTGCTATTTACTTGAAATTCTCGCCAGATGTCAATAACAACCCATCCAATCTACATAGGCAAATAAAAATCTAACCATACTTTACAAAAAAGCACATATATACCTCACCATGCATTTCATCCATCCTGCTGCTCACATCTTCTAGGCTCAGACCCACAATGCCGTGACTCTCGGCCAGTATACATGAAAAAAGTGTGAGGAGTCACCAATAAAAATAATTCTCACTTTATTTGTGCAAAGTATTAAAATATATGAAAGTTCATGATACCAGAGATGCAATCTCACAGTCGCTGCTAAACTTCAGCTACCGGTGTCCAGTTCCCGGATCCTCCCAGATCTGGGCAATCCGGCGCCATAGACTCCCATGTCAGGGAGCACTGTATTGCCCAGGATCCGGGTGGATCCGATTTGGGCAGATTGTTTGCCCCGGTTTCCAGGAGGAAAATCCGAATTGTCCAGGATCCTTCCGGACAGATGGAAACCGGATGGCACATAGCTGCCATCAGGTTCCATCCAGCCCCATAGGGCTGCATTACAGCAAAATTGTGTCAGGGGCTGTGAGGTTTACACCGGACAGCCCCAGACCTGATTCTACGTGGTATGAAGCCATCCTAATCAGAACTAACAGTCTTCAAAATATATTCAGGAACAAGAGCCTCATTCATTACTAAATGATTGGCTAGAAAAGGATCAGAAAGTACAAAGCACTATCTCCCTCAATGTAGTTGATAATCAGATTGTGCATATATGAAAATGTGCAATTACAAAGGAGATGTGGGACGAGTTACAGAAAGTGCATGATAGATCAAATCTCATTAATAAGATTTATTTCATGAGAAAGTTGTATCAGTCTGAACTAAGTGATGGCCCTAATATGCAGGACTATATAAGAAACATCCTAGAGATTGTGGAGTGCCTCAGGGGTAGTGGAGAAGAAATTAAAGATTTTCATGTTGCTGCAGTTATACTAAGTGGTTTTCCAGAAAGTTATGACACACTGCACTACATGCATGGCCAGATAATGAGCTCACACTAAAGGCAAACTTGTAGATGAGTACAAGAGAAAAACAGAGAATGTAAGCAGAAGTAATGTATCTAGAGCAGAAACAGCCTTAAAGACACAGGATTTCTCTAAAAATAAGAGCAATCCAAAAGAAACTTGTAAATGTTTTGTCTGTAAAAAGCCCAGCCACCTTAATGCAGACTGCAGAATTTGAAAACCTAGAATGAGTCACCTTATAAAGCAGAACAGTCATCAAATTGTTAAAACAGCAGTAAAGGAAGATTATGCATGTATTGAATAGAGATGAGCGATGTTCGATTCGAAATGTTCGCCAATCTCAAATTTGAGCTGTTTTGGGCGGTGTTCGAGTCATTCGACGAATGTGAACAATTTGCTTAAAATTCAGCAGTTCGAGGTTATGTTCGATAACGTTTTGATCACCAAAAGCTTAACCCTAACCCTAATACTGTTAATGAATGTTAATATCCAGTTTCAGTGAATAGTGTGCGGGGCAGGCGGGGTTTTTCTCCTACCTGCATATACAGTGGCGCGGTGCAGGCTGTCAGCCAATGACACACACACACAGGAAAGTGCATTTTTCACACACAAGCAAGGGCATGTGTCATTGGCTGTGTATGTCAAATGTCCTTGCCCCATAAGACCCAGCCATTTTCCCCATCGCCACTATTTCCTCAGTGATGCAGTTGTGTGTCAGTCAGGCATCGCTACTGCTGCTGTGGGCGCTATAAAGTCCTAGTTAGATAGATAGTGAGCAAATATCAAATGAGATAGACAGATAGATTTAGGGAGTAAGGGACTAGTTCGAATCTCAGCCCTTTTTGAGGGCTACTTCAGACGAGTAGCCCTTTTCAGGGCTACTTCATAGAAGTAGGGACAAGTTATAATATCAGCCCTTTTGAGGGCTAGGTTAGAGCAGTTCCTATTTGTTTTTGCCATGCAGGTGTGTGCCAGTGCTGTGCAAGTGTTTTTCTCAACATCTGGCCAAATCTTTCTCAGGCAATCCTTTAGGGCAGGTAGTGTTGCATTGCTGTGAAGAAAGCAACAACATATGTCTTTAGTAGCCAATTTTTTACTGCAGCTAGTCCAGGCAATTTTTTTGGGCTGGTAGCAGTGTCTGGTAGTCAGCGGTGTAGCCCAGCTGTAAAGTAAGCTACACCGCCTGTCTATCCAGCAGCCAATTTTTTACTGCATATAGTCCAGGCAATTTTTTTGGGCTAGCAGCAGTGTCTGGTAGACAGTGGTGTAACCCAATTGTGAACCAAGCTACACTGCCTGTCTAGTTCAGACTAATTTTAAAACTGCACCTAGCCCAGGTAATAGTTTGGGCCTAGTAGCAGTGTCATTTAGTGTAGCCCACTTGTGAAACACACTACACCGCTTGTCTAGTTCAGACTAATTTTTAACTGCACCTAACGCAGGTAATAGTTTGGGCCTAGTAGCAGTGTAATTTAGACTGTGGTGTGTAGCCCACTTGTGCAACACATTACACCACCTGTCTAGTTCAGACTAATTTTTACCTGCACCTAGCCCAAGTAATAGTTTGGGCCTAGAAGCAGTGTCATTTAGACAGTGGTGTGTAGCCCACTTGTGAAACACACTACACCGCCTGTCTAGTTCAGACTAATGTTAACTGCACCCAGCCCAAGTAATAGTTTGGGCCTAGTAGCAGTATCATTTAGACAGTGGTGTGTAGCCCACTTGTGAAATACACTACAAAGCCTGTCTAGTTAAGACTACTTTTTAACCGCACCTAGCCCAGGTAATAGTTTGGGCCTAGTACCACTGTTTGGCCACTTAGCTCTGCTCGATTTCCATCCTAAGTTTTTTTCCTAACAACTTCAGAGTTGCCAATTTGGTCACATACCAAATGAGTGGCAAAAGGCCTGCTGCTGGTGGAAAGGGGAATCGGCATGGTGGAAAGGGCAAAAATGTTTGTGTCCGTGGGGTAGGTGGTAAAGCAACAGTAATATCAGCCAAAGAAAGACCATCTTCCAGCCAAAGTAAGATGTCTACTAGGGATGAGCGAGTAGAATCGTTACTATTCGGTACTCGCCGAATAGTAATGATATTTGGGCTACTCGCTACTTCCCGAGTCTCTTGTGATTACTCGGGTGTAGCAAGTAGTCCTTTAACTTTCTCAGTGTACCGAATAGTAACGATATTCGGGCTACTCGCTACTCCCCGAGTTTCTTGTGATTACTCGGGAGTAGCAAGTAGTCCTTTAACTTTCTCAGTGTATCTATATATTGTGAGGCACCGCCGGCATGATCCCCATGGCCGGGGCGCATCACATGCAGGATCAGGCTGATCCTGTGCACACTGGCCGGTTTTCCTGTAATAATGCTGTTTGAACCTATTCAGAACACAAGGTTTAATGTGACTAGTGAGTGGCTCATGAAATCGAGGAGGCCATGAGGAATGGGATGTAATGAGTGATTGCTGACAGCCCAGGTGGGTGTGTCAGGTGAGTGTGTCCTGAGGAATAGCAGCCCAGCTGGATGACTCAGTGTGGGTGTGGCAGGCACGATAAAGAGTCGGTCAGCTGAGTGATTGAGAGATTCATTAGCAGCCAGAGATCAGCCTGAGAGGATGGTGATCTATGAACAGCCAAAGTGCAGAGCCGTCCAGTCCAGGGCTCTGTGTGTGATGGAATAATGGGAGCATGCTAGCTCCATGCCGGTGCCTAGGTCCGGGGTCGTGGCAGCACCTGGAAGGGGAAGCTATGGCTGAACCTGGTGGATACTGGTCCGGGCGTGGGGTGAAACACGCCCGGGAAAGGAGCCCGTGGGGATGCCTGGTGGAACCTGTGTCACAGGTAGCGAGACCCGGATCCGTGCCCGGTAAGAAAGTAGTTCTCAAATGCTTGTATGAACTGTGCTTCTGGTGTGTGAGATGTGCCAGGCGGGCATAGCCGCCCGAGGTCCGATTAGAAAATCAGTGAGGGACCTGTGTTAACTATATGTATATGAGGGCTTAGGTAAATGCCCTGAATGAGAGAGAGAGACCCAGCTAGTATGGATGATGCATTGGAGGATTTCCGTCCCTGTGGGACGAGAGGGAGGCTTGCCCTGCTGCTTGCAGTGGATACCCGTCCCTCAACCACGGCCTCTAATGGTGTGGGTGTGCCTGTGGTGCCAGACATAGGGGTAATAGGGCTCCTAGTAGGTAACATAGTAACATAGTTTACACTATATCAGCAAAAATGTTCTTTGAACCTAAGTGTTTTAACTTTTTCAAGGGTAGCAGGAGAAAAAGGACTCCAAAATTTACTGTGCAATTTCTTCTTAGCATACTGCATTTGCGGTGGAAAACTACTCTACCTATTGCCCCAAAATAACAACTAATGTAACATAGTAACATAGTAACATAGTAACATAGTTTTTAAGGTTGAAGGAAGACTTTAAGTCCATCTAGTTCAACCCATAGCCTAACATGTTGATCCAGAGGAAGGCAAAAAAAAACCATGTGGCAACACTAAGCTCCACATTGGAGGAAAAAATTCCTTCCTGACTCCAGGTACGGCAATCAGACTAGTTCCCTGGATCAACACCCTATTAAAGAATCTAGTATGTATAACTGGTAATATTATAGTTTTCAAGAAAGGCATCCAGGCCCTTCTTAAATGTTAGTAGTGACTCACTCATTACAACATCATGTGGCAGAGAGTTCCATAGTCTCACTGTTCTTACAGTAAAGAATCCGCGTCTGTGATTATGATTAAACCTTCTTTCCTCCAGACGTAGAGGATGCCCCCTTGTCCCAGTCTCAGGCCTAAGAGTAAAGAGATCATTAGAAAGGTCTCTGTACTGTCCCCTCATATATTTATACATTATTATAAGATCACCCCTAAGCCTTCGTTTTTCCAAGCTAAATAACCCCAAGTTTAATAACCTGTCTTGGTATTGCAGACCCCTTAGTCCTCTAATGACTTTTGTCGCTCTTCTCTGGACCCGCTCTAGTTCAGCTATGTCTTCTTATACACCGGAGACCAGAATTGTACACAGTATTCTAAGTGTGGTCGCACTAGTGACTTGTATAGAGGTAAAATTATGTTCTCCTCATGAGCATCTATGCCTCTTTTAATGCATCCCATTATTTTATTTGCCTTTGCAGCAGCTGCCTGACACTGGCCACTAAATGTGAGTTTGTCATCTACCCAAACACCCAGGTCTTTTTCAGTGACAGTTTTGCCCAGTGTTTTACAATTAAGGACATAATTATACCTTTTGTTTCCTCTGCCCAAGTGCATGACTTTACATTTATCCCCATTAAAGCTCATTTGCCATTTAACAGCCTGAGCTTCTAGTTTACATAAATCCTCCTGTAATATAAAATTGTCCTCCTCTGTATTGATTACCCTGCAGAGTTTAGTGTCATCCGCAAATATTGAGATTGTACTCTGTATGCCCCCTACAAGGTCATTAATAAATATATTAAATAGAAGCGGGCCCAACACTGACCCCTGTGGTACCCCACTGTTAACTGTGACCCATTCTGAGTGTGTTCCATTAATAACCACCCTTTGTTTCCTATCACTAAGCCAGTTCTTAACCCACTTACACATATTTTCCCCTATCACCATTGCCCTGTGTTTTATGTATCAACCTTTTGTGTGGCACCATATCAAAAGCTTTTGAAAAGTCCATATACACCATATCCACTGCATTTCCTTGGTCCAGTCCAGAACTTACTTCTTCATAGAAGCTTATTAGATTAGTTTGACAGGAACGGTCCCTCGTAAAACCATGTTGATAATGGGTCATTAGGTTATTTTTCTTCAGATACTCCAGTATAGCATCTCTTAGAAAACCCTCTAGGATTTTACCCACAGTAGAGGTTAAGCTTACTGGCCTATAATTTCCAAGTTCAGTTTTTGTCCCCTTTTTGAATATTGCCACCACATTTGCTATACGCCAGTCCTGTGGTACAGGCCCTGTTATTATGGAATCTTTAAATATTAAAAATAATGGTCTATCTATGACAGTACTTAATTCCTGCAGCACTCTGGGGTGTATCCCATCCGGGCCCGGGGATTTGTTAATTTTAGTGATTTTTAGACGATGCCGTACTTCCTCTTGGGTTAAGCAGGTGACATTTAATTGAGAATTTTTGTTTTCACTGATCATATTGTCTGTCATGGGATTTTCTTGTGTAAATACTGTTGAAAAAAAGTCATTTAGCATATTGGCTTTTTCCTCACCCTCATCCACCATTTCACCCAGACTATTTTTAAAGGTGCCAACACCATCAATTTTTAGTTTCTTACTATTTATGTAGTTAAAAAATATTTTGGGATTCTTTTTACTTTCTCTGGCAATGAGTCTCTCTGTCTCAATCTTTGCTGCCTTGATTTGCTTTTTACAAATGTTATTTAATTTTCTGTATTTATTTAATGCCTCATCACTACCTACTTGCTTTAATTCCCTAAATGCTTTCTTTTTGTCACATATTGCACCTCTTACCGCTTTATTTAGCCATAGTGGTTTCCTCCTATTTCTAGCTTGCTTATTCCCATAGGGTATATATTGTGCACAAGTCCTATTCAGGATGCTAATAAACATCTCCCATTTGTGTTGTGTACTTTTATGTCTCAGGACATCGTCCCAGATTATTGCACTAAGATCATCTCTCAACCGTTGGAAATTTGCCTTCCTGAAGTTTAGTGTCCTTGTAGCCCCTCTACTACACTTCTTAGTAAAGGATACTTGAAAGCTTATTAAGTTATGATCACTATTACCCAAGTGACCTCCAACCCGTATATTTGATATGCGGTCCGGCCTCTTGGTTAATATTAGGTCCAGCAGTGCCCCCCTTCTTGTTGGGTCCTGAATCAGTTGTGAAAGGTAATTGTCTCTCATAGTTGTCAAAAACTTATTACCTTTGCTGGAACTGCAGGTTTCTGATCCCCAATGTATTTCAGGGTAGTTGAAGTCCCCCACAATAATGACTTCTCCCTGAGTCGCTGCTTCATCTATTTGCTTTATGAGGATATTCTCCTCCTCTTCCATTATTGTTGGGGACTTATAACAAACCCCTATCAGTAATTTATTATTTTTTCCCCCTCCCCTTATCTCCACCCACAGGGACTCTACATTTCCATTAGATTCACCTATATTATCACGCAAGATGGGTTTTAAGGATGATTTTACGTATAAACATACACCTCCTCCTCGCCTTTTTGTACGGTCATTTCTGAGCAGACAATAGCCCTGTAAATTAACAGCCCAGTCATGGGTCTCGTACAGCCAAGTCTCCGAAATCCCCACCATGTCATAATTATTTTCTAACAAAATCAATTCTAATTCCTCCATTTTGTTGGTGAGGCTTCTGGCATTAGTGTACATGCACTTTATGCATCTCTCTTTACCTCTATTCCTTCCTACTAGATTGACTGTTCTAACCCACCCCCCATGCCACCCCCAATTTTATTAATTGTGCCCAGGTTACTATTTACACTATCTTTCCCTCCTATACAATGAATACCCTCCCCCCCAATCCCTAGTTTAAACACTCCTCCAACCTTCTAGCCATTTTCTCCCCCAGCACAGCTGCACCCTCCCCATTGAGGTGCAGCCCGTGCCTAGCATAGAACCTGTAGCCAACAGAGAAGTCGGCCCAGTTCTCCAGGAACCCAAACCCCTCCTTCCTACACCAATTCCTGAGCCACTTATTTATCTCCCTAATCTCCCTTTGCCTCTCTGGTGTGGCACGTGGTACAGGCAGTATTTCAGAGAATACTACCTTGGAGGTCCTTGCCTTAAGCTTGCAGCCTAATTCCCTGAAATCATCTTTAAGGACCTTCCACCTACCTCTAACTTTGTCATTTGTGCCAATGTGCACCATGACCGCTGGGTCCTCACCAGCCCCTCCCAGTAATCTGTTAACCCGATCAGCGATGTGCCGGACTCGAGCGCCAGGTAGGCAGCACACTGTTTGACGATCCCTGTCTTTGTGACAGATTGCCCTATCTATTCCCCTAATAATTGAGTCCCCCACTACCAGCACCTGTCTGGCCTGCCCTTCTCTCCTGTTTTCCCCCTTACTGGAGCAGACACTCCTCTGGCTTTCAGAGGTCATGCCCTGCTGCAGCAGTGCTATCCCTGAACTCACACCCCCCTCATCTGCCAACATAGCAAATTTATTGGGGTGTGCCAGATCAGGGCTAGCCTCCCTGGCACCCTTCCCTCTACCCCGCCTTCTAACTGTCACCCAGCTGGCTACCTCATGGTCCTGCAGCTCCATACTACCATCCTCCCCCACATCTATCCCATTGAGCAGCTGTTCAGTGAGCAGCAGACTCCTTTCCATATTGTCTATGGATCTCAGCGTTGTCAGTTGTTCATTTAGATCCAGTATCTGGGCTTCCAAATGCACAACGTACTCACATCTCACAGCAGTATGCACCCTCGACCGGCTGGTCAAGGAATGCATGCATGTGGCAAGATGTACACTGGATGGCATTGCCAATCATGGAGCTCATTTCCTAATGGGGATTGCACTAGACAGAAATGATAAGTAAAAAGAAATGCTAAGTATTAATTAAATACAACGAATGAGTTTCCCAGGTACTAAGGTTTGCCAATCCCTGTAATGGACCATGGAGGAGCCACAGTCCATGGATGTATTATGATGGGCTGTGAGCGGGTGTAAGGATGCATGGGATCCATGGATATTGTATGATGGATCACATATGATATGTAAGGACCCGGTCAGGCAGGAATCCTGACTACGGGTTAATGGAGTCATCAGGCTGGGTGACTAAAGCCAGGCGGCAGGTACCGCCATTGGGACCCACAGGTCCTTGTTAGGGTCATAGAGGAATCATCGTGGATAAATATACATATGGTGAACTGATAAATGTATGTGTAAAGTGTATATAGGCCGAAGGCCGTAGCTACCACGGGAGCAAGTGTTAGAGCTCCAATGGGGAGAGAGGTGGTTATTATAATGGTATATGTGCAATGTGATATGTAATATTAATGTATTATGTGACGTGTATGTGTTAAATGTTAAATGTACTAACCCGGTTATTAATGCTGTTGAGAAATAAACGGGTAGTAACGTGAAAAATTGTACACATGTGTTGGCGTCATTATGCAGCAAGCGAGTCCCCCGGCTCACTACCTCACTGCGAAAGTGCACTAAAAGTGAATAAAAGTTGTTAAAAATAAAAAAATATCATTCTCACCTATCCGACGCCTGCAACGGAGCGGCAAAGAAGACTTCCGATCACCGATAAGGACCTGTGAGTCTCACAGCCAATCAGATGGCTGGAAGCGATCTGGCCAATCAGATGGCCAGACATCACAAACCACCTGATCGCTACCAGCCACCTGATTGGCCAGATTGTCAGGTCATTGATGCACGTTCAGGCCTTTATCACGGCAACATGGACCGGGGCTCATCCCCAAACTGAACGCCCGAGCTCCTTAACCGGGGGCGGAACACTACTCAGACAACACAGGGTGAGGGAACAAAAATAGTAAAGGTACCGTCACAAGTGGCAATTTTGATAGCAATTTCACTGGCAATTTGCTGGTTGCAGTGAAATCATGGACACATTGTTCTATTTTGTTGTCGTGTACAAATGGAACAATGTGTCCATGATTTCACTGCAACCAGAAAATTGCTAGTGAAATTGCTAGCAAAATTGCCATGTGTGATGGTACCTTAAGACTTTATTGGATCCTTAACAGTTATCAGTATATAACACATAACCAGCAAAACCCAAAATTTAACAGGCAACAGAGTCTCACCCTTCCGCTGGCTCACCAGGGATTAGAATATAGCACAGCAAAGTCTGTAGACAGGTGACTGGATCGTCCCAACCTGGGTTGCTTCCTTATGCAGTCTTTGTCATCACAGCCGAATCCGATAATTCGATACTGAAGTCCTTGTGGTCTTATAATCCAGGTTCTGATCCCCTTGGTCGGCACTGAAAGGCATGGCTTGCCAATTGGACCCGAAGATCCTAGATTAGCTGCCTGTATCCAATCTGTAATCACCCTGGTTAATGAACAGGTCTCCTTATATACCTGAGCGCTCATTGCAGGATATTGGGGACGTCATGATTGGTGGAATAAGACTGTCTTTTCATTGGCCCGCTTTCAAACTGCCTGAATAATCATCATTTGAACGATGAGTGACAAAGAGGGGTCAAGGAGGGTTTAGTATAAACATTTAGCCATTTAGTGTAACACCCTTACCACAAACAATGGTGGCTGAAGTAATTTACATAGTATCAACAATCCACATCGTAATGCAATGGCATTCTAACAGGATTAGGTTTCTCTGAATTTAAGCCACAGTCACGCATAAAGAGATCGTTAGCGAGATCGTTGTAACTGTGACGTTACAACGATCTTTCCAGCGATGTCGCTATGTGTAACATCTAGCAGTGATCAGGCCCCTGCTGTGAGGTCGCTGATTACTGCTAAGGGCTCAGGACCATTTTTTGATTGTTGGTCTCCCGCTGGTAAGCACGCATCGCTGCGTGTGACAGCGAGAGACCAATGACCAGTGATCTCACAGGCTGGTAACCATGGTAAACACTGGGCATCTAGGCAGCGTGTGCTGCCTAGATACCCGGAGTTTATCATGGTTACCAGCGCTAAGCAGGGAGGACGCTGGTAAATATGATAAACAGTGGGTATCTAGGCAGTGTGCGCTGCCTGGATACCTGGTGTTTATCAATGTTACCAGCTTCCTCCCTGCTTAGCACTGCCTGTAAGCAGGGAGAAAGCTGGTGTCGAGCCCGAGGCTTTGGGGTACTCAGGTATCAGGCTCCAAGGGGTTAACGCTCCTGTGTCACGGGAAGTGATGGCCGCGCCTGATCCCGTGTCCTGGGGGACTTCTTTGAAAAAGGGGATTATATTTACACGGGATTTTATATACAGTTGTCGTGACACCACCTGTAGTTTCTGGTGAGGAGTCACCAGTGCTGAGTCAGTCCGCCGGAGATAGATGGTAATGCGACTAGTTGGCAAAGTCCTCTACAGGTAGGGCTAGTCCTCCGGGTCAGCCTTCCTGGAAAGGGAACAAGTTCATACAGAAGAAACACAGGCGGAAGCAAAGTCACTTTCTCCCGGGTACTTTACTGTTAACGTGAAGCAGGAGCAGTTACAGTTCACAGCTCAGCACTTTAGATGTTACAAAGATAGGTAGCTTAACAGGTGGCTGCAAGTGGATCCCAGGTGGTATGGTGGAACCCTTGGTGTACCTTCGTTAACTAACCCTTGTCCATTCTTCCCCACTTTGGATCGATCTATAACCAGTAGCTCCGTGTAGGTAGTACCGGGAGTCCCCTCCCTTGTTGGTGAGGAAACAGGCAGACCTCTCCATTGGCTGGGTGCTGCAGCTGATGAAAAAGCCACAGCAGCCAGTTCCCGACTGCAAGCTGGACTTGGCTGGTTCCTAGGGCCTGGTCTTCCCCTGGTTGGACTGGAGTATCCCCTGGAGTATGGGCGCTCCACCCTGAGGATCTCCCCTTCTTTCTAGGGCCCGTACTTCTCTTGTCAGCCGCCTTCTTTCAGGACCTCCTCAAGGTCCCTTCTTATTTCCTCCGGTGCGGCTTGTAACCGACCCGGTGTGACCTTCCGCCTCATTCCACTTAGTTGATCTTTCCTAATACCTTTCCTCTTCTTCCATCTCCTCCTGGTCCCTCAGCCGAGAGACCCTAAGCTAACAGGCTTAGAGGCAAAGACCTCCTTGTTCACTCTAGAGGTGAATTTATTCCCTCCCGGGTAACCTCCCACCCTAAACTAATGTGGGAGTGCTGGGAATGGGTCCCACCCACCATCCTAGGGTCCAAAAACAAAAAGTCACCATGGTGGGATCATCAGTACCACTCCTGCCCCTGGATGAAGCCGCCCTGGTGACGGCAACACGCGTAGGGTTCTGGGCAATCCGCTTCACAGCAATGCCTCACTCGGGTAATCAGCACTCTTCCTGACTGGAATTTGATGTTAGTTTACACAGGTCGTATAGAAAATTTTTTTTCTTTCCTTCAAGGCTAAGATTTGGCATTTGTTCTTGGACTACAGCTTTACAGAACATCCATCCTTTATATGCAAATCTTGGCTATTGGATGCTTATTGAACCATGAGGGTTCCCCAGCTGTCCACTTGCCTGCCTAGCCTCATTTCATTCTAAACTCTGACCTGTTGTTTACTTGCTCTAATTTGCATGAGCTATGCCATTTTTTTATATCTGAATTTTTTAAATCCAATCTGTGAGTGCATTAGAGCCCCAATGGGGATTGAGATATTTTGAGATTAAGGTGTATTCATGTTTGACACACAGTGTATTGGTTCCTTTTGTATTCATCACTTTTTGTTCCTATCAGTGTGGGTTTCCCCACACAGCTGAACATAATCTGTGTCCCGATGGGGACTGAGTTATTTTATAACAAACTAATGAACTCCTGCTTATTTATTTCTGTCCATTGTGACGTGTAGTGAGTATTGCATTGCTGTGGTATTGTACACGATTGTGGTTGCACAATCTTTTACTTGTGTTTTAATTTTTTCATATGCACTGTCTTGATGTTTTTGTGTCCAATAAAATTGTCAATATCTTACGAAAATTGACTTACGCTTTTGATCTCAGTCAATATACACAGTACTTTTTTGTGCTTACCATCCTAGGGTCCACCTGCAGCTAGAGCATTTACACCTCTTTTACGAGTGTAATACTCCTCTGTGACGCCTGCATTTGCAGGGCGCCACACTGGTAACTATGATAAACAGCGGGTATGTAAGCAGCGCGCGCTGCCTAGATACCCGGTGTTTATCATAGTTACCAGCGCCCTTTCTGCTTAGCTCAGCCTGTAAGCAGGGAGGAAGCTGGTAACTATGACATTCACCCGGTATCCAGGCAGCACGAGCTGCCTAGATACCCACTGTTTATCATAGTTACCAGCGTCCTCCCTGCTTACAGGCTGAGCTAAGCAGGGAGGATGCTGGTAACATCGCTTCCAGCTATGTGGGAGGTGGCTCCCAGGTCCCTGATCGCTATGGAGATCTCCTGTTTGACAGCTCCCCAGCGACCAGGTAACAACGCTCTAGCGATCCCGGCAGGTCGTTATCGCTGTCGGGATCGCTGGAGCGTCATTGTGTGTGATGGGATCTTTACAGAAGAGAGATAATTACATTACACACAGTCAACATTTCCAAGCATCTACCAGACTCTAGGAACAATGAGTTGGCCATCACAAGGCAGATAATTACATTACCCACTTTAAATACTAGCAAGCTCCTAGAAATCTTGTGTAACCCATGAGTGACATATTACAAGTTTGCAAACCAAAATACAATACTGTCGGGATAAATAAGAAATCCTCCTACATTATATATTAAAGGGATCCATTTCGTTACAGATGCTAGTGACGACAAGGTTAGGTTGCACCTTCCTGGACAGAGATGGAGTACTGGAAGCACGTCAACAACAGCATCCGCAGCCACAACTCTGCCTCCCAACTCATGTAATCTGTAAGATTTGTCACCAATCTTTGAGTAGAGGCCAAAAACTCAATAGTTTGAGTAATTCATGCATGAATCTTCATATGGATATGAAACACAAGTCGCAGTGGGAAGCTCACTGTGCTACAGTGCGGGCTATCGGGGCGGGCCTACCACCGTCTGCCCCATCAAGTGCATCCGCATACTCTTCATCCTCTGAGACTGTGGGGCAGCTGTCACTCATGCTTTTGGACACAGACCTTCCACCTCTTTACCAGCAATAGGCAGTGTGATTGCCAGGTCGTCACTTGTTTTTGAAGTGGAAAATGCTGCTGGTGTTGAGCTCTCTCAGACATCGAGAGCACCACCTTTGGATGAAGGTAATATTATATCTGCGCCTGCACCTCCCTCACAGACCAGCAGTTTGCCTAGGACACCCTACTCAACCCCGTCTCAGCACAGCAGCCAGCCCTCCGTCCCTCAGATGTGGACAAGTAATAGACCATTTCCTCCTAGCCATGACAAAGCTAAACAGTTGAATTTCACCATCTGCAAGCTGTTGGCTACATAAATTATGCCTTTCCGCCTAGTTGACACAGAGGATTTTAGAGACATAACCCTTGCAGTGCCCCAGTACCAGATGCCCAGTCACCACTACTTCTTCAAGAAGGGCATGCCTGCGCTACACCAGCATGTCACAGACAACATTGAGAACCTCTTAATCTTGAGAAACTCTGTGTGTGACAGGGTGCATTTCACACTTGGACCAGTAAGCATGGACAGGGGCATTACATGTCGGTTACTGGGCATTGGGTAACTATGGTGAGAGCTGGAGAAGGGTCTGCTGTACAAGTCTTGCCATCCCCACGAATTGTGCGTCAATCTTCGGGAAGTAGCAGTTCCTCCACCGCTTCTGCCTCCTCAACCTTGTCTCGGTCCTCGACCTGCGCCCAAAGCCTGTCTGGTAATGCCACCCACATTGTAACTGGGCGCAAGGAATCCAGCACACCTCTTTACTATGCTGGCAGCAGGGCTCAAAGCCATCAGGGGATGTTTACGTTGAAATGTCTGGGAAATGTGAGTCACACAGCTGAAGAGTTGTGGTCAGCTCTGGCGACCGAGTTTCAGCAATGGTTCTCTCCACTCAACCTGCAGCCAGGGAAGGCCGTGTGCGACAATGCTGCAAACCTGGGTGCAGCCCTTCGCCAGGGCAATGTGATACACGTGCCTTGTATGGATCACATGTTGAACCAGGTTTTCAGCAATTTTTAACACACTATCCCGGCCCAGATGGGTTTCTGCAGTGGGCACAGTCGCTGTGTGCTCACTTCCGATGTTCGCATCCCGCAGCTCAATGACTTGCATTGCTCCAGAAGTCTTTCGGCCTGCCGGTTCACCACAAAGCACATGTTGCAGCGAATGTGGCAGCATCGCCGAGCCCTGGTGCAATACGTTATGATGTATAGCCTGGACCAACGAGATCCAGAGGTGGGGCAGATCACGCTGCTGGAGTGGTCTCAGATCAAGGACCTATGCAACCATCTGCACAGTTTTGAAATGGCGATGAAGATGTTTAGCGCTGACAATGCCATTATCACCATGACTATTCCGGTCATCTACATGCTGGAGCACACTCCAAACAGTATTCAGAGTCAGGTGGTGGGACAACAGGAGGTGGAGGAAGTACAGGAGGAGTCCTATGCGGAAGGAATAGCAAGATCACCAAGGTCCTCACGGTCAGCAGCACCAAAACAGCAGACATGGGAGGTTGGGGGAGACAGATTAACGAATGTGCATGGTAGCAGCCAAACTGTTGAAGAAGGTGCAAGAGCCCAGGAAGAAATGGAGGACAAACTGGCGATGGGCATGGAAGACTCAGCAGATGAGGGAGACCTTGATGACATTTCTGTTGTGCGAGGTTGGGGAGAGAGAGCAGAGGAAGGAAGCATGATTCTCACCTCGCCGCCACCAACACAACAAGGATTTGGTTCTCCTGGATGCGCAAGACACATGAGAGCCTTCTTGCTGCACTACCTGCAACATGACCCTCTGTTTGTCCGAATTAGAAGTAATGCCGACTACTGGGTTGCCACACTCTTAGATCTCCGGTACAAGACAAAATTTGGCTAAATAATTCCTGCCATAGAAAGGGATGCACGCATGCAGCAGTATCAGCAGAAGCTGTTACACAATCTTAGATCGGCTTTTCCACAAAACACCAGTGGTACACAGAGTGAATCTCATGGTAGTATCTCCAAGTGAACATCGATGTAATGACTGTGGAACTGGACCCTTGCTCATTTTGGGCTTCCAACCTGGAAACATGGTCTGAGATCGCCACTCACGCCTTGGAAATCCTGACATGCCCAGCAGCCAGCGTTCTCTCTGAACATGTCTTCAGCGCTGCTGGTGGTGTGCTGACAGATAAGCGCATGCGGCTGTCCAGCCAGAATGTGGACAGACTAACATTCATCAAGATGAACAAGTAATGGATCTGCAAGGACTTTTCTACTCCTGTGTCATCTTGGGGAGACTAAAAGCTTGTGGATTTTTGATTGTGCTGCATGACAGTCACCAACAATTTTAAGTTTGCAACTGTGGGGTAATTGATGCCAATTTAAGTGGTGTCTGTGCCCAAATTTTTGGAAAAAATTGAGACTCTTTTAGGAGTCCCCTTGCTGTGTTTTACACGATTTTCGAAGGGCATGACATGCCTATATCTATGTCTCCTCCTCCTTTTACTCATCCAGCTCTTTTCTTTTCACATTTTTATATGTACTTGTCACTTTTCCATGTGTTTGTTGTGTCTTCTGAGTAGTTTGTCACCTTTTGGACACCATAGCAGGTGTTTTCTTTGTGTTTTCTATGTGTTTGTATGTGTTTGTGTTTGCCTGCCATTGTTTTCAATGGTATTCTATGGTGTTCGACGGTGTTCGACAAACATTCGACGAACATTCGATGAACACACCCCCAATTCGCCGAATGAAATCGAATTTGAACACTAGGGTGGTGGCTCATTTCTAGTATTGAAGCAGCAGTTAATGCCTGTACTGGCACATCTTCATAGCATATATGGTGTATAGATTTGTGTGCAAGCAGCCATATGACCAACAACAAGGATTTCTTCACTGACCTTAATGAAAGCAAGTCAGAAAAGGTCATCTTAGCTAATTGTCACTATATGACTTCAGAAGGCGTAGGAGATGGCTACCTCCACTGTCTAGTTTCCTCCTCACAAAGCAGAAAGATCCCAGTAAAGGATGTTTTCTATATCTCCAGTTTTGAATACAATCTTCTGTCAGTAAGGAAGCTCACACAAAAGGGGAATATAGTTACTTTCAAAGATATCAGCTGCATCATCTCAAAAGGTCACACTGTTTTTGCTGAGCACACAGAAAAACGTTGCCTGCAACGTTTTCTGTGCACTCAGCTGAAGCGCACCCCAAGCAGCTTTGTGTGTGGCTGGTAACCATGGTACACATCGGGTTACCAAGGGCAGGTTTCTCCCGAAGCGCATAGCTTCTGGAAACATTTCTAAGTATTAAGCGCAGACCAGTAAAATCTGCAAATAAAGGCAGTGTGACTCGAGCCTATATCATACTGTAGTGTTTAACAAATTTGGAAGAATGTCAAAAGCCCAGATAATGGGGCTGAATATACAAGTGGTAAGGTGTAAATCATTTTGAAAAAGAATGGAATCATGTTCCAGACTACCATTCCATAAACTCAAAACAAAATGACATTGCAGAGAGAAAGAATCCCACTCTCTGTCAAAGTGGAAGAAGTATGTTGCCTGATGCAAATCTACCTACAACATATTGGGGAGAATCCATCATGACATGCAATCGTCAAAACAGACTGCCAGGTAAAGCCACAAATAAAACTCCATATGAGCTATGGAACTATGAGAAGCCTAACCTGAAGCAGCTCAGGGTATTTGGAAGCAAAACATTTGCTTATGTTCTCAAAGAAAAATGTTCCAAGTGGGTATCACATACAAAGTAAGGGGTGCTGATGGGCTATAGCAAAACTCAAAAGGGCTACAGAATCCCGCACTTAAAGACCAACATAGTAACATAGCAGAGACGTAGTGATTGATGAGAACTTTGTATCACTCAAATTCCATGAAGTTATGCCCGTTATTTAACCCAAGAATCTCATTCACCAAATACAGACACTGAAAAGGAAAACACTGAAGTCTGAATTATCTCTAAAGCCACTAAGGAAGACACAGAAGAACCAAGTCAACCTCAAGTCAGGAGATCAGAAAGGTCAAACAACGGTATCCCACATAAACGCTTTTCTTATATGGTCAGAACACTTCCTGAACCAGAGCCACAGTCATGGCAAGAGATGCAAAAACTGCCTGTCCATGAGAAGCAGAAATCGATAAATGCTGCGGATGAAGAGAGTCCCTTCACCAACTCCAGACATGGGAGCTTCCTGAGCTACCACAAGAAAAAAGAGCTATCGGATGTAAGTGGGTCTTCAAAAGGAAATAGGACTCAGAAGGTAAAATTCACCGATTTAAGGTAAGATTGAGCGCAAAAGGGTAGTCATAAAAGTATAGTGAAGACTGTGATGCTACATTTTCTCCAGTTGAGAAGCAAACCACATTCAGAACTTTAATGTCTGTAGCTGCAGTTCAACAGATGACAGTGAGACATTTTGAGATCAAAACAGCCTTCCTACATGGTGACATGGAAATGTGGCGCCCCTGCGACCAGGGTGGCCACAGGTAGGAACTGCAGCCAGGAGATAGTGACAGTTTGTATATCAAACACCTTCAAAACACACACCCACTGACATAAGACCCAACCCGGAGCCTGGGACTTTAGGCGGGCAAGGAATAGTAGGGCCAGTTATAATTGGGTGAGGTGTAGTCATGGTAACGGACCAGTATAAAAAGGAGAAACAGGAAGTAGTTAGCCAGTAGGCCAGTGGGTGCCAAGCAGAACAGAAAAGACCCAGAATAGGCGAGTGCCGAGCAGTCAAAACCAGTAAAGACAGAGTGACCAGTAAAGATAGAGTGACCAGTAAAGACAGGAATAACAGAAACCGGACCGGTGTCACCGGATCCGAGGAAGACGGTAGCGCTGACAAATTACTGACAGGACAGACTCTCCAGGAGTACCTGGAAAGTTACATGGGTAGAAAAGAGCTCGGTGATCCTTGCAAGACTGGGACACCCAAGGCTAGGCTGGGACCAGTGTGTCGGCTCTGAGGGGGACTGAAGTCTCATACCATCTCCCCAGATAAACTGACGGGGAACACAGATTCCAGATCCGTGTTCCCACTACAGGGTTGGGGGCATAGCAGCAACTAGGAGGACCCGGATTACCACCCATATACTTAGGGGGAAGCTACATTGAGGGACCGAGCTGCCGCTCCGCAATCCACACAGAAGAAGAAGCATAGAGAATCAGCCTGAAAGGACATATAGAAAGAGTGAGGGGTCTCAGAGTGACAACCTGGCTGCAGAGGGCTCAAGTGTTACCGGAGTCAATTGTGTAAAGCTGTTAAGAACGGAACTGTACCGTGCACTGTGTGACTCAGAAGAATTGGAGAGTAAACCTGGTTATCCTGCTTCAGTGTCTGTGTCTGATTCCAGGTATACAGAACTGTTATTGCACTATTTTACCCTGTCAGGAGCTTCCCCGACCCGCGGCGGGCTCATCCACCTGGCTGCAGCATCCATCCTCCTGACAGAAAGTACACTGCAGCGGTGGTCCCCTCATTGACCACAACCCGTGGGTGGCATCACGACAAACTCCCCTGTAAATATCCCCCCCATTTATTGCTGAACCTGGGACACGGTCCGGACCAGGACCACCGTGACATCCCCAGCAGTACCCAGGTCCGGTACCGAGTACCCCGTCCCAGTGCGCTCCACAGAAGAGTTGTAAATGAGCCAACCCCAGGGATATAGTAAGAAGGGAAAAGAACACCTTGTTTGTAAACTGCAAAAATCTCTCTATTGATCATTTTAAGCAGTTGAAAAGAGCATGGAACTCCAAAATGAATAAAGTATTGATCGATGATACATTTAAAAGATCTCAAGTTGATTCATGATTGTATATGAAAAATGTAGTGGAGGAGTGGATTTATGTTCTATATATAGATAATGTAATCATATGTCATCAAGATGAAAAAAAAAATTGCATAGCTTGGTGAAATTCTCAATCAGCACTTTGAGACTAAGGAACTTGGAAATGTGACATATTATTTGGGAATCCAGGTCCAGAGACAGGAAGATGGGAGTTTTCTACTCAATCAAAGTTCTAAAATTTCTGCAGTACAAAACAAGTTTGGAATGTCAGATGCCAAAGCTGCGTCAACACTAGAGATGAGCAATGTTCAATCGAACATGTTCACCAATTTCAAATTCAACCTGTTTTGGGCTGCGTTTGAGTTATTCGATGAATGCAAATGATTTGCTAAAAATTTGATAATTCGAAGTTATGTTCAATAATGGTTTGTTGACCAAAAGCGTTACCGACTTTTCACAATAATGCTTTTGTTCAACGTTATTATGAGTTTCAGTGTCTAGGAATAGTGGGTGGGAGGGGGGCTGGGGAGAGTTCTGTGGTGAAATAATGCAGATCTCCATTTTTTTTTCCTTCCCACACTTACTGTGGGTGGTCCAGTGTGTCAGCCTATCAGCACACATAAAGCAAAGGGCACTTGTTGCAAACAAGGGCTTGTGTCATTGGCTGGGTATGTCACATGTCCTTGTGATATAAGAACCGATCATTTTTCCTCCTCGACATTTTATGAGTATTTTATCACTGCTGTCTGTGCTACAAAGATAGTTGATAGTGATTCCATTCCAAGTTAGATAGATAGTAGATTTAGGGACTACTAAGGGACAGCCCTTTTTAGGGCTTAAAAGCACTGTGTGCCAGGCAGGTCTGTTCCAGTGCTGTGCAAGCGTTTTTTTACAGCATCTGGCCAAATCTAGCCAAGCAAATCCTTTTTGGCTAGTAGCAGTGTGTGCCAGGCACTGGTGTAGCACTGTTGTGACGAAAACTACACCTCCTGTGTTTACTAGCCTTTTTTACTGTATCTAACCAAGCAAATCCTTTTTGGCTAGTAGCAGTGTTTGACTAGGTAGCTGTGGTCCAGTGTTCTGTTGCAATCTACCTCCACAGAGCACAGAAAATACTTTTGTATTGCATCTGCACATTTAGGGTAGTACCACTGTTTGACTAGGTAGCTGTGGTCCAGGAAGCCAGGGAGCCCCATAGGTGGACAGGCAGCATGACAATTCATAGGGGTGGGGAGTGGAAGGGGTTAATGAGGCTATGCAATATGGGGGTGTGCAAGCAGGTCATGGGAAGAGACCTTCATGTTCTTGGATTGGTGGGAGGAAACATGGAGTATGCAGGGGTATAAAGGAGATGGGAGGGGCCTAGTGCTCATTCTTACCAGATCAAGAAGTGTGTTGGTACATTCGTTATGGGAATGTAAATTTGTAGAATGTGAGCCCTCACGGGCAAGACGTCTTTCATGGGGAGTCATTAGTGGGCCTGTATAAGTAAGGATTATGCTTCATGTCTGTACGGTTTCCCAAGTCACATGAAAAATGTGAGGGATGCGATGATATTATGTTGAGGGGATATATATTTGGAAGTATGGGTGAATTTTTATATATTTATTTATGCATATGTATGTTGTATGGGAATGTACTTTGTATGTGTAACCTTTTGTCACAGCAGCAGGGGATAGGTCTGGTTCAGAAGCTGGATAATTGGTCATTTCCTTTGGGGGAGCCACTAAGGAGGGAATAGTGGCTCCGGTTACAGTAATGTAATTATCGGATGAAGGCACTGTTAAGGTTGGGGGTATTAATCGTGTGGTGTTAATACCCCTTCTCCCAGGGACGGTGCGGTGCACCAGGGAGATTTGTAAGATTTTGGGGTTTGCCTCTGGGCCGGATCTATCAGCTGTTTATTGCTTGTTGATATTTACATTGATTATGTGGTGGTGAACGCCCCTAGGCTTGTGTAAATATTTAATAAAGGCTGCTGTGGCCATTTTTACCCAAGTCATGGCAGTCATTTGTTTATTTAGTTATAACAAAAGGACGTTTAGGACATTGAACACAAAACTGAGAATGACCCAACACTCCCCAATTGAATTGTCAAGTGTTCTGTTGAAATCTACCGCCACACAGTGCAGAAAATACTTTTGTATTGCATGTGCCCAAATCTACTTAACAAAACCTATTTAGGGTAGTACCACAGTTTGACTAGGTAGCTGTGGTCTAGTGTTCTGTTGAAATCTACCGCCACACAGCGCAGAAAACATTTTTGTATTGCATCTGCCCAAACCTGCTTACCAAAACCTATTTAGGGTAGTACCACGGTTTGCCACTCAGCTCTGCTAGTTTTACATCCATAGTTTTTTGTGCCAACAAGAGAATTACCAATTAGTTACCCTCAAATATGAGTAGTAAAAGGTCTGCTGATGGTGGAGAGGGAAATAGACATGTTGAAAAGGGTAAAAATCTTTGTGCCCATGAGGTAGGTGCTAAAGAAACAGAAACATCTGCTGAACAAATACCATTTTAAGCCAAACTAAAATGTCTGCTTCCATTCGTGGATGATCTGCTATCATCAATTTCTTACACAGCAGAGCATCGCTAAAACTTGTAGATGAGGCCCAAAAAGAGCAGGTGCTGCAATGGGATATTAAGCGCTCCATCAAGTGGGCTCTCCCCAACCTCAACTTCAACATCCCATACATGCCAGTCCTCAGAGGTGTCAACCCAATCACACATGCTTCCTCACAGCTCACAAGTCTCCAGCCACCCTACTGATTATGGGTTAACACAGATCGGTGAGTCTACAGAGCTGTTCACTCATACTATAGCCTGGGAATCAAAGGTCTGCTTCAATTCTTCATTGAGTCAAGATGAGAAAATGATCTGCACCAATTCATAAAATCTTTTTGAGTCGGATCAAGGTCCAGATGAAGAAGGCTCTGAGCATAATGTAGACCCTCATTCACAAGCTATAACCTCTGTTGGTGGAAACAATGAGGCAGATGATTATGAGACTCAGATACATGATTGGAACGACAACTTGACTTTGCCCACAAGGCAGGAAGAGGTTGACTCTGAGGATGACGAGTGTGAGAACATACAGGGTGATAATGAGGTTGGAGATCCCACTTACTGTCCACCCACAGGCAGGCAGTTGATGAGGACAGCAGAGGAGGTGGAGGAGGATGCTAGTGACGGGGTTAGATTGTGTCTTCTTGGACAGAGACGAAGTCCTGGAAGCATGTAAACAACTGCATCCTCAGCTACAACTCTCCCTCTGTGCAGAAACTGTGGGGGCTCTGCAGGTCGCATGGGCGCTAAGCCTTGCCTAGCCTGGGTCTTTGTTCAGATCACAAAGGATGACCCAACTAATTTTATCTGCAAAATTTGTAAACAAAATCTGAGTAGAGGCCAAAAGATTAGTAATTTGAGTACTTCATGCATGAACCGCCACATGGACATGAAGCATTGGGAAGCGCACTGTGTTACAATGCGGCCTAGCGGGCTTGTCCAATCACCATCTGCCCCATCAAGTGTATCTGTGGCTTTTTCATCCTCTGTGACTGTGGGGACAACTGTCACACAGGCTTTTGGCCGCAGAGCATCCACCTCTTTACCCACAACAGCTAGTGTGATTGACAATGAAATGGCTAAGCACTTTGATGTAGAACATCACCACTTACGTCACTTAGTGTAACATGGAATACTTGAGTTTGTTTATAGCAAGTCTGACAAGATGATAGCTGATGGCATGACAAAGCCACTATCAAGAGCTAAGTTTGAGGACTTCAGAACAACAATGAGACTAACAGGATAAGTAGTTGTTGCGTGGGGGTGTTGGAATATGTTTAGTGCAACAACTCTATTCCTGTCTATGAGTGTTTAGTTGCTAGGTATGTATGCTGTTAATAAAGTTAGAGCAAAAAGAAAAAGAGAAGGTCACAGGAAGAGCATGTGACTGCATTTCAGGTTAATGTATCTGTGCAATGGCCGCTTTACACGTGCCAACATCGTTTCGATATTGGATACAACGGCACGGGAGGGCGCACTTTTTGGGCAGAAATCCAAGATCGCATAGGGGCTGTCACGCAGGGAGATATCGGCAGGCAACACAACTGCGATGTCTACGCCCCCTTGTACGCGCGAAGCAGGGAACGACCATTTAACATGGGAGAGAATAGGGGAAGTTGTTCTCCAAATCATTGTTGGGCTGTCACACATCACGATCCTGCCAGATCATCCATCCAATATCGGGCAGTTGGAGAGGCTGCTCATTTCTCCCCCGATATCGTTTTGGCATCGTTCTTGCATCGAATTGTACATTCACACCACACAACTCGCGAACGATATCGGGGCCAACGCACGAACCACGTGACTTTTTATCGAAGTTGGACGACGATATCGGGACGTGTAAAGCGGCCATAAGAGAACTGCTTGCAGCTGCAGACAGAGAGACACAAACAGAAATGATTTCTTCCTGGTCTACAAAACTTATCATATATTTTTCCTGATTGTTGCTCAATAAACCAACTGTTGTTATTACATGCTTGGAGAGAGCTGCCAACAGAATCAAATAGTAAATTAATGGAACCAAAGCTCAGAGCTCATAGAAAGAGCACAGGGGACCTTAATTATGTATTTTATTCATAATTATTGTAATTAGAATTTATCTATTTGTATAATAAAAAATAATATTGTCTATATTAATTCCTTAACATTTTCAAGATTACTACTTGCACTCATTTATTGTAAACTTTTAGTACCTATCTCAGCGTCAACAGTTTGTTTGAATGTAAGTACAGTAACTCCTCTTGTTTTGAGTGTTTAAAACACAGTAACATATGGTCATGGTGTGTAAACTACATATTAAGCAGAGAATGCCATACCAGGAGGATATCTATTTGTGGCTCACATTAGCAATCATAACATAATCATATGTGCATATATGGTGGAATTTTCCTTTACTTATCCCTATTTCTGTGTTTTCTTTGGCAACTCTTCAACCAAATGACAGATGTCAAAACAAAAAGGCTCTAAGGCATTGGAGTTATTACAAAAAATACTTTATCATATCACAGTAAAGCTTTGGCCACAAACAGCTTTTCAAAACAGAAATAGAAACAAACAATATACAAACATGTGCAATACTATCTATACTAGTGTGCATGAAAACCACTACTAGTTTCTCCTCCTTTTTCATACCACATTGACATAACAATAATCGGTAATCTTAATGTCATCAATGTCTGATTGGAGGGAGCATGACACCAAGTACCCCCTCCAATCAGTTGCTCTCAATGGCATCACCAAACTGCTTACTTGTGGAGCTGCACAGTTCCTGAGCTGTATAATGGTCATGGCTGGGTACTGCATATCTGCCTCCCCATTCAACTCAATAGCGAGTGGATGTACAGTAATGGCAGCAGCCACTATTCCAATGACAGTGCTGTGTTGTACAGCTCTGTATCTGAATAATTCCAGCTTGTGGCAGCACAATAAGTAGCTGATCCATGGCAGTGTAAAATGTCACATACCCACTGGTCAGACATTGAAGACTTATACTAAGGATAGTTTATCAATGGGAAAGTTCTGGACAACACCTTTAGTAGTGCAGACTAATATCACAACCACATTCATCAAATGTGATTAAAAACATAAACACTAATTGTACAGAGAAATTTTGTAACCAATATGTCTAAGAACTGTACTTGATCAACTTAGCATATTTCAGTAATTTAGCATTTTCATTGAGTTAGATTAATTAGAAATAAAATTATGCTCACTTTCATAATCCCGTTTCCTTATTAGCATTTGCTACCCTTAAAAAGTATCACATTTATTTATTGGACTCATCTCAGTTGATATCCACTTTTATTTCGAGGTTATACAATTCCATATGTTAATGGCACTGTGAGGTGGTGGATGTTACGCCAGCAGTATCAGCATCCATCCACCAGGGGTGTCTATTAAGATTGGCAAGCAAACTCTTTGTTAAGGCTGGTGAGATAGGCAGACCCTGGGAAAAAAGCAAAGTCAAGAGATTTCTGTGATATTCTTGAGAGCTCCATGCTCTAAAGTACAAAGACTGTCCTATTTTCCGGTGTGTTGAGTACAACTCAACCCAGAACTGTTTGTGGAGAGTTTGCTGTTGTGAGTATTTGCTGTGGTGAGAGACTATTCATGGAAGCAGCTGTGGTCTATTTTGGGATTGAATCACCTTCATGTTTCAGCATTAGTATGCCTGGAGGAGTAGCTATTAGCCTGACAGAAGACCCCCTCAGTGTTTGAAGAGTTAAATAATTCAGCTCTGTTCCACAGTTCTGCGACAAGTGAAGAACCTACTGAAATCGGGGGCGTGTCCTAACCTCTAATGGTGTAGGACGCATTGAGCGGGAGCTCTGTGACCAGGAGCCATAAAACGGAGATTAATCACCTGCCCTTCGCCCTCCTTGACTCTAAATCTTGATACACGGACGCCGGAGGACCTGGAGCAGACATGGGGAAAAGTAAGGCTATGTCCCGCGATCCATCCCGGCGAATTCCAGACTTCTTTGTGCCTCCCCCCCACCTCACACAGGCAGAGAAGATGGCGCCTCAGTCCCCCAGGGCCGCCCGTGCTGCACGCCGCAGCTCCCTCTCCTTCCCATCTGGAGATCTGGCTGGAGATAACACTGAAGCTGCAGTAACCCCTTCACTGCTGAAATCTCTGCTAGGGGAACTCAGAACGTCTCTGCAGGAGGATATGCGCTCCATGATTTCATCTCTTAGGGGTGAGGTTCAGGAACTGGGGAACCGTACCGACCATTTAGAGAGGAAGATGGCGGAACTGGTGGCCTCTCACAATAACCTGTGGGACGCTCATGAGGCACTGAATACCCGGGCGGCTAAAACACATTTCAAGTCCCTGGATCTAGAGGACAGGTCCAGGAGGAATAATATCAAACTGAGGGGCATGGACGAATCTATCACAGACTCAGACTTAAAGCCCTTCCTGCAAGATTTCATCCTCACGGTGCTCCCTCATGCTGACAAGAAGTCACTGGTGATTGATCGCATTCACCGCCTTCACAAGCCTCCTGGCCTGCCGTCGTCGGTTCCTAGAGACGTCCTGGCGCGCATTCATTTTTTTGAGTTAAAAGAGGAATTCTTTGCTGCCATAAAGAAACTGCCTGCTCTTCCTGAGAAGTTTGCCCGGCTCAAAGTCTTCCCGGATTTGTCCCCTGGTACTTTAGCATTCCGGCGATCCTTTACTCCATTCACTTCTATTCTGAGGGACAAGGAAATTGCTTATCGCTGGGGATTTAACCCAACGAAGCTGTTGATAAAGAAGAATGGCAAATTCATCACCTGTCTGACCCCTCATCACGCTGCCAAGGCTCTGGCCTCCTGGGGCCTTAAGACTTCGGACGCTAACTCTCCCTCAGCAGATGGATGGAGAAGTTCTGGAGACTCCCCTCCTAAGGCCACGGACCGCCACATTGACACTGAATGGGAGGTTGCTTGAAGGTACTCTAAACAGTTTGGCTCCTGGTCATTCCCGTTGCTACTGTAGAGTGGTTTTTCTTTTTCTTTTTTGCTGCTCTACATTGCTGCTGACTTGTCAGCTTATGCCTCCGTGGTGAGCTTTTTTTTCTCACCTGTGGATTCGGATATTCTGTCCGAATGGACTTTTTGGTTGCTGTTCTTTGTTTGTTTCTCTCTCCCAACCCCCTTCCCCTTCCTCCCCCCTTCCCTTCTTCCTTTTCAGGTACTCGGACTTTATGTTACCACTGTGATTGTTTATTATGTTGGTTTACAAGGTTGTGGGGTCGCTTGCTTCTCTCTTTAGGTCATTATGAGTATCACACTAGTGTCCCATAATGTTAATGGGCTTAATTCCCCCTGTAAGAGAGCTATGGTGTGGAAACAACTGGCCAAACAGCACCACCATGTGGTATGTCTCCAGGAAACCCATCTCTTGGAGCATGATAATTTTAGGATGAAGTCCACTCTCTACCCTCACCGCTTTTTTGCAGGGAGTGGTATGAAAAAGGCAGGGGTTGCTATTTTTGTTCATCACTCCGTGACTTTCCAGCTAGTACGTGTGATTCCAGATCAGGAGGGCAGGTCATTGCTACTACTATGCCTAATTAATAATGCACCTTACACTATAGCATCAGTCTATGGCCCTAACTCTGGACAGCTCAAATTTATGAGAACCCTATTGCAGACCGTGGATCGTATCCAGCATGGACATAAGCTGATTGCTGGGGACTTCAACATTCCCATGTCCAAAATATGGGATTGCTCCGCACCCTCATCTTCTAGAGGTGAAGCTGGCGCACTGGTTCGTACCCACGGTCTGCATGATATATGGAGGTACCTACACTGTAGTGAAAAGGACTATACCTATATGTCCCCGAGGCATGCCACCTACAGCAGAATAGACTACATTTTGGTAGATGATGTGGCCTTACCCCATTGTAATACTGCCACTGTGGGGAGCATCTCATGGTCGGACCATGCCCCTGTCACCGTTTCATTGACCGACCCACTGGCTATTCAACCGCCCTCCCACTGGCGCCTGAACACTCATTTATTAACAGACCAACCTTCTGTGACCCGGTTGGAGACCTCCCTCCAAGAATTTTTTAGCATTAATGATACTCCGGAGGTACAGCCGGACACTCTCTGGTTTGCACACAAGGCTGTCATGCGGGGACATTTCCTCAAAATGGCAGCCTTGTGTAAACGTAGATTTAATCAAGCCTTGCAGGATGCTGTGGCGGCCCTTGAGTCACTAGAGACTCAGCACAAAAAGTCCCAGTCTTCCCATCTATTATTGGAACTTGGCAGAGCCCGTATGCATGTCCGCCAGCTTTTGCTTCGCAGTACAGCGAAGACCCTGCAGAAATCCAGGGCCAGCTTTTATTCCATGGGTGACCGAGCTGGAGCTCTGTTGGCCAGGCGTGTCAAAAAGCGGGAAATCCAGTCTAGAATCCCTTTCTTGGTTAGGGCTGACTCCACACGGGTTTATAACCCGATCCATATTGCAGATGAGTTTGCCACTTATTATTCTAGGCTTTACAACTTACAAGATGATGGATCCATTCCACAACCTTCCCCGGCCTGTATCTCATCCTTTTTAGATAGGGCCATTCTCCCGAAGGTTTCCCCATCTCAACTAGATTTTTGAATGCTCCTGTACTGTGTTCTGAAATCTCGCAGATCATTAGGGATTAAAAAAAAAACTCGGCCCCGGGTCCTGATGGCTTTTCTTTCCCTTACTATTCTCACTTTCTACCTATACTTTGTCCTTACCTCAAAAGATTGTTTGACTTTTGGGCCTCCTCGGGATCTATCAAACGTGAAGGTTTGGAGGCCGCCATAGCCACTCTGCCTAAACCTGGGAAGTCCCCTACATCCCCTGGGAACTTTCGCCCAATTGCTCTGCTGAATGCAGATTTAAAAATCTATGCTAAAATATGGGCCAATCGTCTTCTTACTATTTTACCTTCTTTAATTCACCCTGATCAGGTTGGGTTTGTGCTGGGCAGGCAGACAAGGGATGGCACGAGACGGTTAATCGACCTGTTGAGTGTGGTGGAGGGGGGTCGCCTCCCCAGTGTATTCCTGTCGCTTGATGCTGAAAAAGCTTTTGACAGGGTGCACTGGGGCTATTTGGAGAGTACCTTGCTCAAATTTGGCCTCACTGGTCCTATTTTTTCTGCCATCATGGCTTTATATTCTAATCCGAACGCCTCGGTGCGTGCCTCGGGGTTTAAATCTCGGGCCTTTACTATTTCCAATGGTACTCGCCAGGGCTGCCCCCTCTCCCCGCTGGTCTTCGCGTTGATTATGGAACCTCTGGCTGCTATTGCTCGGCAGTCTCCAGACATTAAAGGCATCCCCGTTGGAACTGCTGAATTCAAAATTGGTCTGTATGCAGACGATGTAGTATTTACCTGCACTGATCCCCTGCGTTCGCTGGCTGCGATCACCTCTCTCCTGCATGACTTCTCTGCGGTCTCGTATTACAAGCTCAACCTGACCAAATCCACGTTATTCCCTCTCTTTCTATCACTTAACCTCCAATCTACTATCCAATCCACCTATAACTTCCTCTGGGCTCCCTTAGGTTTTACGTATTTAGGGATTAAATTGACACGCCTGGCGGACATAACACGATTGAACTGTGAGGCAACTGCTGCGGACTTGCGAGCTACTATCCAAAAATTTACTGATACCCCCTTTCGTGGATGGCGCGTATTCAGACGGCCAAGATGATGCTCCTCCCCAAGTTAATTTACCTATTCAGATGTTTGCCCTTAGCTATACCTGCGAAGCGCATTTCCCTCTTTCAGTCTATATTAGATTCCTTCATATGGAATGGTAAGCCACACAGAATCAAACATCGTTGGATGGTTCTCCCGTATTCTAAAGGTGGTTTGGGAGCTCCCAACCTAGCAATATATCATAAAGCTGCGATGCTTGAACCACTTAAATTGTGGTGGGAGGAGGCCTCACATTTGCCTTGGCTTACCATTGAATCATATTTTGCCCCACAAGGCTCTCTTAGGCGATTGATGGAAATGTCGTTCTTGCAGTCCCGCTGTAGGGGAACACTTCTACATACTATGATCTCAGCTACCAAGCTTTGGGCTACAGCGGGTCCCTCAGTATTCCCTTACATGGCTAGATATATATCCCTGGATGTTATGTCGGAAATAATCCCCAATATATCTTTACAACAACTGAAAAAGTGCAACCTCTTGCATATAGTGGATTTGTTTGGTCCATCGGGTTTACGTTCCTTTGGTGAACTTCAATCTCGGTTCTCCCTACCAAGCTCGTCGTTCTACACCTTCCTACAGTTGTCAAGCTGCTTACGCAACTTCCTGAATTTTCAGGAGCCCCCAGTGGTTGGAGATTCCCCGGGTGACCGATTTTTTAAACCCGGCACTCATAGCTCTCACGGGGTTTCAGTGCTGTATGCCTCACTCCTACTCCATGATGTCCCCATAAACTCCCGTTCATGTTATCTTGGGAGTCCCTTCTATCCTTTTCAGCTACACATGAGGACTGGTCCCTTGCCTTGTCCCACCCGAAAAAATTTTCTTCTTGTTTGGGACACATGGAGCAGGCGAGAAAGATTCTATTACAATGGTATTTGACCCCCGCACGCATGGCCCGGCTCCATCTCTCCTCATCTGCCTCCTGCTGGAGGGGTTGTGGTATGTCGGGTTCCCTGGCACATGTGTGGTGGGAATGCCCTCTCATCAAGCCCTTCTGGGTTCAGGTAGGAAAGCTCCTATGTGAGATTACTCGTCTGCCCCTGATACTGTCAGGCCCACTCGCGCTCCTGGGTATCTCACTATCAGAAGTTCCCTCCCCATTGCAGCCTATTGTGTTTAATATTCTGGTTGCTGCTAGACTATGCCTGGCGGCGCATTGGAAGTCACCGGGGGTGCCATCTAGAGAAGAGTTGATTTCTAGACTCAATCTCCACTACTGCTACGAATCTCTCTCTGCGCCCTCTCTTTCTAAAAAGAACAAGGTTCTTACGTGGTGGGACCCCTGGACTTCCTCTGCCCTCGCCTCGGATATTCATACCCATCTTTTACAGTAAACCATTGCACTTGTCATAATTTTGTGAAATCGTGGTCTTGTTTTGAACTTATTTGAACTCATTTACATACTGTATCATCATTGTCTGTACCTGAATTGGTCCCTCTCCCCCCCCTTTTTCCTTCCTTTCTTTGTATGTTCCCCGAAGGTCTGTTCAGGCCCTCATTTGTTTGGTTTTGTATATTATGATTAATGTTCAATAAAAAGTTAATTGGTAAAAAAAAAAAAAAAAAAGAACCTACTGAAATCTTCTCCACGTAAGTCCTGAGCTTTGGCCCCAACATGGACATCTTTGACGGAAAGTATGCAAACAAGGCTAGCGTTTGGCACCAAATCAGGTTAGGTAAGCTGCAGCCATTGTAAAAATAATTAAACTTTCCACCAGTATAGATTACAGTCAGTGTTCACATTTAGTACCTGAGTACTTTTCTGCTGTGTTTCGGTTCAAGGGGGGAAGTATAGAGTTGTGTATAAGTTTGTGAACTACTGGACTATCCCACTGACAGGCCGTTCCAAGCACCAAGTAATATACACTGTGTCACTGGTGTATGTCTGGTGCTCCTGTACTAGACAAGCCATATTTTAGTTAAATTGGTTGTGCATGTCCTGTGACATTACGCGTCATAGTCACTAGGCAGCACGGTGGTTCTGGTTGTCCCCGACCTGGTGTGTCATATTGTAAATACCAAATAGTGAGAAAAAAACATAACTTTTAATACAACAGTTAAAATATACTCCAAATAGTGAACTATAAAAATGTAAAAAGTATAAGGTGTTCATATATATCCAAGAATCACCTACACGCTCACTGAATTATTCAATAGTGGCAAGATTTTAGCACAAAAAATAGCCATACATAACATATGGAGAGATTATAAATATATGGAATTATCTCAGCCAATCAGATGTCCACAGACGAGAAGTCAGTGGGTTATGGAAACTCCTATAGACTGTAGTCCTATATATGTCCAGGTGACTGACCGAGGTCTTGAAGAGTCCTATCATGTCTTCAGTTGAAAAGCTGTCCCTGTTAGTCACAATCTCCAATCCTTATTAGGTCAGTCCACAACTGGCCCTGGGAAAGGATTATCCCTACTCACACCCTGCGTGTCTCCCTCCCGACGCTTTTTCTCCTCATGGATTCATCAGGAAATCCAATTGCTCATTACAGTAGAAAGGTTATGGAGGCACTATCCTAATGGTAGATGTGGCATGATGTGGCTGTGAGAGCTACCAGGTGCGATCTTGCATGAACTTAATGCTGGACTGTCGGACTGCGTGTCACAGCACCGTCTGACAACCCCGCACTGAGTTCACCTAAGGTCACTTCTGGTGATTCACATGGTTCCTGCTGTGTGAGCCACCAGCTGTGATCTCAGGTGAACTCCATACCATATTGTGGGAGTGCATTTCATTGCAGCAGCTCACTCTGTCTGGTAGCAATGCGAACCGGAAACCATAATTGAGACTTTCAGGTACACTTAAAGGTTACTGGAGTCACGAGCAGTTGATGAGTGAAGAGCGGGGAATGAAAACAGGCAGAAATAAACTTAGAAAGATTGTGGTGAATTTTCTAACAAGTGTTTTACCTCATTCCAAAGCTGATTTGCATCCAGACAATTTAGCACTGCTGTATAATATCCTCCATGCTGATGTTGCTTGTTTCTGTATGCTAAGGATGAGCGAGTACTGAAATATTCAGACTCTCTAGACTCGTAACTAGTGATGAGCGAGTATGCTTGTGACTACTCGGTACTCGCACGAGTATCACTGTACTCGAGCTACTCGGCGAGTACCGAGTAATCTCGCGATACTCATGCTGTACTCGGGGTCCTCATCCCTGCATGTTGGCGCTCTTTAGAGAGCCAGCCCACATGCAGGGATTGGCTGGCAGTCACTGCAATGCTACAGCCCTGTTAGTTGTGGCATTGCAGTGATTGGCCGTCCCGCACAGCGTGACCGAGCCTTTATAAGACCTGGCCACGATGTGCTCTGCACACAGCCATCCAGACAGTCAGTGTAGGGAGAGTGTCTGCTGCTGCTTAAGGAACAGATTTGCGGCCCTCGTAGGTAGATCCGGAGCAGGGCTGCAAACTGCTGCTGACCAGAACAGTCCTTCTCAGGACTAATCTAGGAGGATATAGGCAGGGTGATCCAGATCGGAGTCCAAGCTTTCCAGTGACCAGAACAGTCCTCAGGAGACTGTTGTAGCTGACTAGCTGTATACAGGCAGGGTGTAATATCCATATCCAGCTTTCCTGTGACCAGAACAGTCAGGAGACTGTTGTAGCTGACTAGCTCTATATAGGCAGGGTCTAATATCCATATCCAGCTTTCCTCTGACCAGAACAGTCAGGAGACTGTTGTAGCTGACTAGCTGTATACAGGCAGGGTGTGATATCCATATCCAGCTTTCCTGTGACCAGAACAGTCAGGAGACTGTTGTAGCTGACTAGCTCTATACAGGCAGGGTCTAATATCCATATCCAGCTTTCCTGTGACCAGAACAGTCAGGAGACTGTTGTAGCTGACTAGCTATATACAGGCAGGCTATCCATATCCAGCTTTCCTGTGACCAGAACAGTCAGGAGACTGTTGTAGCTGACTAGCTCTATACAGGCAGGGTGTAATATCCATATCCAGCTTTCCTGAGACCAGAACAGTCAGGAGGCTGTTGTAGCTGACTAGCTGTATACAGGCAGGCTATCCATATCCAGCTTTCCTGTGACCAGAACAGTCAGGAGACTGTTGTAGCTGACTAGCTGTATACAGTCAGGGTCTAATATCCATATCCAGCTTTCCTGTGACCAGAACAGTCAGGAGACTGTTGTAGCTGACTAGCTGTATACAAGCAGGCTATCCATATCCAGCTTTCCTGTGACCAGAACAGTCAGGAGACTGTTGTAGCTGACTAGCTGTATACAGGCAGGGTGTAATATTCATATCCAGCTTTCCTGTGACCAGAACAGTCAGGAGACTGTTGTAGCTGTATACAGGCAAAATGCGCAAGGGTGTTGGCAAGGAACAAGGAAGTGGACGTGATGGTGGTGCAGGCAGAGGCCAAGCACTAATTTCGCAACAACAAAGTGCCACATCTACTCACTCGCACGTCCTGTCCCAAATTCTTGCGGCCCGCAGCAGTACACCGCTCTTGAACCAAGACCAGTGTCAACAGGTTGTTACTTGGATAATGCTTCCAGTCAGACTGGCACCTCCACAAACACCCTGTCTTCCACATGGTCAAGTGTCAGTAGCCGTGATACTGCACCGCACATTTCCCAACCTGATCCTCCGTCCTACCACCAGGCCAAGTACACGTCCATGGACATTACTGATCCCACACTTGGACACTCGGAAGAGCTGTTCACGTATCCATTCGCACAATCTGACCTCTCGCCAGCTCCTGTTGAAGTGGGTGATGAGGAGATCGTATGTACAGATGCCCAAATATTTGAGCAGCCCCATTCTCACGAAGGGAACATTGGCAACGTGTCTCAACAAGGGGTGGACGATGATGAGACACAATTGCCAGGAAGTCAGGAGGAGGATCAGGGTGCGGAAGAGGAAGACGACGTGGTGGATGATCCAGTAGCTGACCCAACCTGTCAGGAGGATATGCAGAGCGAGGACAGCAGTGCACAGGGGGAGGCGTAGCATCCCAACAGGCAGTAAGAAGCAGGGTGGTGTTCGCAGACAGCAGGCAGGCAACCGTTCCCCGGAACAACAACACGACACAAGGTGCCTGTGCAAATGTTAGGTCTTCCCGAGTCTAGCAGTTTTTTAAGTTTGCTCCAGATGACTCTAAAAAAGCCATTTGCAACACCTGCCATGCCAGCATTAGCAGGGGTACGAAAACTAGCAGCCTGACCACCACCAGCATGATCAGGCACATGTCAGCCAAGCACCCGACTTTGTGGGAAGTACAACAGAGTCGAGGAGCGGTGCTTGCTGATGTCACTGCTACGTCTTCGCGTGTTGTGCGTGCGAGCCAATCCCCTGTCCATGCTGCCCGCGAACAAGCCTCCGGCCCTGCACCTGAAGTTGCCCACGCACAAATAACACCACCATCAAGCACGTCCTTGTCCCAGCGCAGCATGCAGTTATCCATTCAGCAAACCTTTGAACGCAGGCAGAAATATGCTGCCAACGCCCCACATGCCACAGTTCTAAATGCTCACATTTCGCGACTGCTTGCGCTAGAAATGTTACCTTTCCGGCTGGTGGAGACGGAAGCATTCCGCGACCTGATGGCGGCTGCTGTCCCACATTACTCGGTCCCCAGCCGCCACTATTTCTCCAGGTGTGCCGTCCCCCGCATTGCATAACCACATGTCACAAAGCATCACATGTGCCCTGAACAACGCTGTTTCGGCCAAAGTCCACCTAACCACAGACATGTGGACAAGTGCTTGTGGGCAAGGCCGCTACATCTCCTTGACGGCACACTAGGTTAATATTGTGGAAGCTGGGACCCAGTCTGAGCGAGGGACGGAACACGTCCTTCCCACATCAAGGATTGCAGGCCCTACCTCAGTCAGGGTTCACCCACACTCTACAGCTCCGGAATGTCATGCTCCTCAGCCTCCTCCTCCTGCACATCCTCATCCACTTTAGCCTCCACACCAGTCCCAAGCTGGAAGCACTGCAGCACTGCCTCTGCGAAGCGGCAACAGGCTGTGCTGAAGCTAATATGCATAGGTGACAAACCCCACAATGCAGAAGAGGTGTGGACAGCTCTGAAACAGCAGGCAGATCACTGGCTGACACCTCTGAACCTAAAGCCAGGAAAGGTTGTGTGTGACAATGGCCGGAACCTGGTGGCAGCTTTGAGGCGAGGCCAGCTGACGCATGTTCCATGCGTGTCCCATGTGCTCAACCTGGTGGTTCAACGGTTTATAAAGTCATACCCAGAGCTGTCTGATCTGCTGGTTAAAGTTTGCCGCCTGTCTGCACATTTTCGCAAGTCACCTGCTGCTTCAGCCGGCCTTGCCGGCTTTCAGTGCCGTTTGCGTCTTCCGGCCCACAGACTGGTGTGTGATGTCCCCACGCGTTGGAATTCAACTCTGCACATGTTGGTCAGGATATGTGAGCAGAAGAGGGCAGTTGTTGACTACCTGCATCACCTAAGCCATCGGGAAATGGGTCAAACTCCACACATAACACCTGAGGAGTGGAGATGGATGTCCGACCTATGTACCGTTCTCCAAAACTTTGAGGACTCCACCAAGATGGTGAGCGGCGATGACGCCATTATTAGCGTCACCATACCGCTACTCTGCCTTCTAAAACGGTCTCTGCTCAAAAACAGAGATGATGCATTGCAGGCGGAGCTCGATGAATTGGAGCAAGAAACAGTAGTGGGTGTGGGTGATAACACACAGCCCAGCCTCATCTCATCACAACGTGCAGTGGAGGACTATTATGAGGAGGAGGAGGAGGATGAAGACATGGAGCAACTCTCTGGCCAAATTGAGGATATGACAGGCACACCAGTCATACCCTCGCTTCAGCGTGGCTGGCCAGAGGACAGGGGAGAAGAGGAGGTGGAGGAGGAGGAGGAGGAGAACAGCATGTTCAGTCATCGTGTTGGTTAGGATACTGAAGTGATGGCTGTTAAGAGTCTGGCGCACATGGCTGACTTTATGGTAAGCTGCCTGTCTCGTGACCCTCGCGTTCAGAACATCTTGGCCGACAATCACTACTGGTTGGCAACACTCTTAGACCCACGCTACAAGGAGAACTTTATGTCTCTTATTCCTGAGGCAGAGAGGTCAGCCAAAATGCAGCAGTTCCAGAAGGCCATATTCACGGAAGTAGGCAAAGCATTCCCCTCACAAAACGCTAGCGACATAGGTCAGGAATCGGTGGACAACCAAGGCGTACGGCCGAGAGGGGCACAAGTCCAATCCGCCAGAGGTAGGGGAACAGTCTTTACGATGTGGGACAGTTTTCTCAGCCCCTCACGTACCACAGCCCCTGAGGTGCGGGGTAGTGCCACAAGAAATGCTAAGTTTGGCCAGATGCTGAAGGAGTACCTTGCAGATCGAACAACTGTACTCCGACATTCCTCTGTGCCTTACAATTATTGGGTCTCCAAGCTGGACACGTGGCATGAATTGGCTCTCTACGCCTTGGAAGTCCTGGCCTGCCCTGCCACTAGCGTTTTGTCAGAGCATGTTTTTAGTGCCGCAGGTGGAATCATTATTGATAAACGCACCCGCCTGTCAACTGAAAATGCTGACAGGCTGACTCTGATCAAGATGAACAAGGGTTGGATTGGGCCAGACTTCACCATACCACCAGAAAATGACAGCGGAATTTAAATTTTGTTATGGGAATTTGCCATGTACCTCCACTCACCCATGGGTACACACTTCTGGACTTTGGCTAATCTCTGGACTGCTCCTCCTTCTCCTCATGTGCCACCATGATGACCGTTACAATAGTTAGGCTGTTGTTTCAGGTATACCCCCAGTGGTAAATTTTTTCGCCCATTCTTTTAGAATGGGCATTACAACGACAGGAGACCCGCTCCTTTTCAATGGGAAAAATGTTTTGAGGCCCTCATGCACGTCTCTATCCAGGGACAATGTGGAGCCTCCCAATTTTTGGCTGCCCTGCCAAAGGGCTATACTACAATACACCCACTTCAGGTTTACAGGCCCTCATGCATGTCTGTATGCATGGGTCATTGGTGAACCTCCCAATTTTTGGCTGCCCTGCCAAAGGGCTATACTACAATACACCCACTTCAGGTTTACAGGCCCTCCTGCACGTCTGTATCCAGGGGCATTGTTGAACCTCCCAATTTTTTGCTGCCCTGCCAAAGGGCTATACTACAATACACTCACTTCAGGTTTACAGGCCCTCCTGCACGTCTGTATCCAGGGGCATTGTTGAACCTCCCAATTTTTGGCTGCCCTGCCAAAGGGCTATACTACAATACACCCACTTCTGGTTTACAGGCCCTCCTGCACGTCTGTATCCAGGGGCATTGTTGAACCTCACAATTTTTGGCTGCCCTGCCAAAGGGCTATACTACAATACACCCACTTCAGGTTTACAGGCCCTCATGCATGTCTGTATGCATGGGTCATTGGTGAACCTCACAATTTTTGGCTTCCCTGCCAAACGGCTATACTACAATACACCCACTTCAGGTTTACAGGCCCTCATGCACGTCTGTATCCAGGGGCATTGTTGAACCTCCCAATTTTTGGCTGCCCTGCCAAAGGGCTATACTACAATACACCCACTTCAGGATTACAGCCCCTCCTGCACGTCTGTATCCAGGGGCATTGTTTAACCTCCTGATTTTTGGCTGCCCTGCCAAAGGGCTATACTACAATACACCCACTTCAGGTTTACAGGCCCTCATGCATGTCTGTATGCATGGGTCATTGGTGAACCTCCCAATTTTTGGCTGCCCTGCCAAAGGGCTATACTACAATACACCCACTTCAGGTTTACAGGCCCTCCTGCACGTCTGCATCCAGGGGCATGGTTGAACCTCCCAATTTTTGGCTGCCCTGCCAAAGGGCTATACTACAATACACCCACTTCAGGTTTACAGGCCCTCATGCATGTCTGTATGCATGGGTCATTGGTGAACCTCACAATTTTGGACTGCCCTGGTAAAGGAAAATACTACAATACACCCACTTCCTCAAAATGGGCACATTATGTCAAGACAGGGCTTCATGTACGTCTCTTCTCAGGGACATCGGAGTGCCGCACAATGTTTTCACGTAAAATCTTTTATGTAATCACAAAAAGTAACATACACCAGCTGTATCTCACTATTGGGTATGTGCCCTTAACATTTCCCCCCTGAATATTCATTTTGGTGTCATTTTGGAAGGTTTTCTGGTGACTCCATAAAATTGGCGTGAAACACGGACAACATTGTTCACAGCTGTGACTTGTGAGTGAGAAATGCTTACAAGGGTTTTCCCCATGGTGTTGCCATGTCATTTGAGCACTCTTCTGAGACTTTTGTGATATTTTTAGGGTTTCTACATGCTGCCGGCGGTCATTTCATAAAAATACTCGGGTCTCCCATAGGATAACATTGGGCTCGGGCCGAGTACACGAGTATCTTGGGATGCTCGGCCCGAGCATCGAGCACCCGAGCATTTTGGTACTCGCTCATCACTACTCGTAACGAGTAGGTCCCGATACTCGGTACTCATTACGAGTATAGCGAGTCCTATTTAAGTCAATGGAGAAGTGAGTATTGCGATTAATTCCTCTGTTGCTGGACCCTATAAAGAGGTCTGGCAGCAGAGGAAAAACCTGCAATTCCCTAATTCATTGTTTAGAAGCCGGCGGTAAAAAGCCGTAAGCTGTAAATTCAAACCGGATTCTCCTGGATTGCCCGGTCCGGTGTATTCCGGTACCATAGAATCCATGTTACGGGAGAGATCCGGTTTAGGGTACGATTTTAAAAATCGGTCAAAACCGGATTCACACGGTCAGGTGCAATCCGGCGTACCGTAACATGGGACTCTATGGTACCGGATTGCCCCGGACCAGGGCAATCCGTGATAATCCGGTTTGATTTTACAGCTTACGGCTTTTTACCGCCGGCTTCTAAACAATGAATTAGGGAATTGCAGGTTTTTTCTCTGCTGCCAGACCTCTTTATAGGGTCCAGCAGCAGAGGAATTGCATTTCCCTTGCTTTACATTGGATTCGTTACTGTGCGAGTAATCGCTAAGAAACACGCAGAGTAACGAGTAGCCCGAGTACCCTACTATTCGGCGAGTAATGAATAGTAACGAGTAGACTTGCTCATCTCTACTGTATGCTAAAAGTAAATGAAGACCAGGAATCTATCTCTGTGTGCTGTGGGTATAGGAGAGATCACAGAAGGTTATCTCCTCTTTCTTTAGCTCCTAATGAATTGCAAATTAGAAATAAAACATCTAAGGGGAAAAACTGGTGGCTATACCCGAAACAAGTCATGTACAGTAATTGAAATAGTCGTATTCATCATTAACACAGGACAGCTAATTTTGAAAAGTTATTCAAAAGTATTAACTAAACTAAGTATCCATTAAAATGTAATAAAAGGACATCTTACTCTTTAATACACTATTCACTATGAAATATCCACAGTTAGAATTCTGACTGTATAATCAGAATTCATTTAAATGGCAAATGATCGCTATATATTAGCTAAGGTTATTTTCATTTATAGATGGTTTGTTTTAAAAGATCCAAGTACTATAGGAAGAACGACTAAAGTGATGAATGACATAGCACACGGTGGCCTATTCAAATGTTGTACAAGTAAATGCTAATGAGATAAATTAAATTTGCTAATGACCCTCTCATAACACATAACTTACAAGAAAAAGCTGAGAGAAATGAAAAATCAATAACAGTCACAGGTAAATAATACAACATCCGTGACATTTCAGATAGAGCAGCTGTCAGGTGAGATGTAGTAGTAAGAAAAGACAAGAATTCAAATCCAGATATTTAAAAGGGCATAGGAAAAGAATTCTTGTAATCTTAGCTAAAGTTTATACTAGAACGTGGGCTTCAATTATAGGGATTTTCCACTATGTGTATATTAATATCTATTGTTGGAAACAGTCATTGATACCACATCGATGGTGGTCCAATACAAAGCACCCCTATCTATCAATCAACAATTTGCATTAATAGTACAGTTTGGATGTAAACAACATATGAGGAGGAACACAAAAAACTTATTGAATGGCTTAGTGGCTGCTACCAAGTACAGCAGATCACTTAGTATTATTTCAACAGGAGCAGATCTGCAGATCCCAGAAGCAGCCACTAAACAGTGAAAAGGAGCAGTAGACTCCTCTCCATACACCACTGCAGCAGAGGCAAACAGCTGATCGATGGGCATGTTAAGTGTTGTAAACACAATAATCTGATACTGAAGACCTACCCTAAGGATAGATTAAAAATATCAAAATGGTTGAAATTTTAACTATAAATTGTAGTTTATTGCACCAATATATTAAATCATTACTAGAAATGCAATAACTAGGGATGAGCGAGTATACTCGTGACTATTCGGTACTCGCATAATAGTACGGTATTTGGGCTACTCGCTACTCTGTGAGTTTCCTTGTGATTACTCGTTAGGAGTAGTGAGAAGTATATTTACTTTCGCAGTGTATTTATATACACTATGAAAGTGAAATAAAAGTTAATAAAAGGTGTTAAAAATAAAAAAATAACATACTCACCTATCCGACGGCTGTCACAGGACCCGAAAAGAACCTCTAAGGACACTACCTCTCTGGCCCAGACGTCACCTCTCTGCTGTCCAGAATCCCAGAGTGTCTATCAGCCATATCCTCCTTCTTCTCCTCTCGCTTCCTTAAACTAAATGTAGAGAAAACTGAACTCATAATCTTTCACCCATCTAGAGCACCTCCCTTAACTGATCTATCTATCACAATAAATTACATCACACTTTGCCCTGTACCTCAAGTTCGCTGCCTCGGATTGATTATTGACTATGCCTTATCCTTCAGACTATTTATGGATAGAGGCTGGCTCTACTGTTTCTTAGAGAGGTGCTCAAGGGAAACAGGGATTTAACTCAAATACAAGAAAACCTGGCACACTCAGAGGTGAGAAAAGAGCAATTAGTTTCTTTCTAGAATTTTTTATTTTTTGTATATATAGTTCATGAGAAAATCAGACGTTTCGGCCCAACATGAGCCTTCATCAAGTGATTCTGTACAGATATAAATCAAAATAAAACAAAAAATTCAACCATTATTTTGGTATATAATACATTCATTGGTTCAAGACCGGGTGATATAAGGTCAGTGCGTGTTCGTGGTGATGATGGCGTGAGGGGTAATTCTCTTGTGCAAGTGATAGGGGTAAAGTGACATGAAAAAGTGTAATTCAGGTGATGTGTAATTACAGAAAAGGAAAGAAAGAAAAACGGAAGAAGGAGAACAGGTTGGAATAGTATCAAGAAGAAAAATAGACTAAAAGGTTGTTTTAAAAAAAGGATTGTAAAAAACAAAAGTATATACCTCATATAGTTGGTTGTAATAGCCTATTACGGGGAGGTCTCCCTTTGTATGTTGTCATACAGGCTGATCCTGCAACCAGTTAGTTGAAAAATGAGTGTTTATATAGAAAATATGTGTTTGCATTAAAGCTTATTGTAATAACTATAAGAGTGAGACAGGACTCCACTGGCATAGTGGATGTCAGACATATAATCCATATTGTGTCTGTATACTCTGATGAATAAACTGTAAAAAGCCTGAGATTCATGTAAAGGGGGAAGATCACCCTATTCAACTCATAGGGGGATCAAGAGTGGAAATAAGAAAGGCAGTATCAGAAGAGAACATACCACAGTGGGGATTCAGTACAATGTCTCCTGTCCTGTAGGGAAAAGGAACCTGCTTGTAGTGAAAGCAGAAGAGCAGTGTACAAGCACAGCACAGTTACTAGAAAGGGATATGAGAGCATGTTACCTTATAGTTGTGGAGTGGGCTGCATTGTGGCACAAGCGTGTGGAACGGACCCAGGAGCGGTCATGTGCTCCAACCGATCACTTAATATAGCGATCGGCTACTGCGGGGCGTGTGGGTGTCAGGACGTGCGTCACGCGTTGGTGCACTGGTGCGCATGCGCGGACGGAGCCGCCATCTTAGTGCAGTGATGAAGCCACTTGAGTTAAAGCGCATGCGCGGACCGCGCGAACCGGAAGTGACATAGAGTCTCACCAAGGAGACGCAGTGAGCGTCCCTGTATATGTGTATCCCGCAGTGGAGATGTTGTGAGCGTCACAGCCCGTGTGATGATGGATATAGGTGGTGAGAAGATGTATATCAAGAGTAAGGTGCAAAAAACATTCTATAAGCATGTGGAGAAGTTTGTGCAACGCAGTCTTGTGCTGTGTTTTGGTGGAGGTGCCCAGAATCAGGTTCCTTTCTGGAAAGGAGAAAAAGGAGAAATTAGAACAACCTAAAATGAGTATCAAGAACAATACAAAGTTCAGAACAATCTTTATGATCACAATCAATGATCAGGAAAGATTAATACGGACATTAAATTAGGAAAGGAGAAATCCTTCTCCCACACTCCTGTCAATACACTGCAATGAGAAAAAACAGAAATTAAACATCAAGCCCATATAGTGTTACACAATTCAAGATTAGTAATGCAACTCAAATTCACGGTTCATGCCCCTCGGATGGAGGGTATCTAGGTGGTAAATCCAGAAGGATTCTCTTTCTTTTAATTTTTGAATTCGATTCCCCCCTCTTCTTGACACAGGGACATGTTCGATTATCTGGAATCTGAGTTGGCTGACGGTGTGACCTTTTTCTATGAAATGGGCTGGGATAGGTAAAAGGGTATTCTTGCAACGGATGGTTGATTTGTGCTTACTTATGCGGTCCCGGATATGCTGGGTGGTTTCACCAACATACCCGAGACCGCACGGGCATTTGATTAAGTACACGACGAAAGAAGAATCACATGTAAGGAAACCATTGATACTGTATCTTTTACCAGACCAGGGATGTGTGAAGCTCTCACCTTTCGTGACGTTAGTGCACTGGACACAATTAAGACATGGATAGGTCCCTCTTCTAGTGGTAGCAAGAGTTCTCTGTTTCAAGGTTATAGTGTTTGAGCCAATGTCAGCTCTTACAAGATGGTTTTTCAAGTTTCTAGCCTTTTTATGGCATATTAGTGGTGGTTTTTTGAATTCCACTATGTCAGGGAAAGCAGTACCAAGTAGGGGCCAGTGTTGTAAGATGATATTCTTAATCAGTGGAGAGAATGGGTGATAGGTATTAACAAATTTTAATCTGTCAGTAACTGGTTCCCTAGGTGCAAGTGAATGTGAAATTTTTGGGGCACAAATGTCATCAGGATAGCCTCGTTTTTTAAACTTGTTGCTCATTTCTTCGTGACGTTTTTCTCTAGTTGGCTCGTCACTTACTATACGGTTGACACGATGGTGTTGTGAGGAGGGGAGGGACCTTTTCACATGTTTTGGGTGGCAACTGGTCCAGTGTAGTAGGCTATTTCTATCTGTTGGTTTGGTAAAAATGTCACTACTTAGTGTTCCCGTGTGATTTTTAATGACCACTGTATCAAGGAAATTTATTCTACTATGGTCTGTATGTAAAGTGAAAGTGATCTCATTATCCTTGTGATTCAAGTTCGTAAAAAAAGTTTCTAATGATGTTCTATTGCCCGTCCAAATGCAAAAAATGTCATCAATGAATCTCAGCCAAATAATCGCATGTTTTTTAAATAAGTCATCAGGATAGATATAGTCATGTTCAAATTTTGACATAAAAATGTTTGCGTACGGTGGCGCAACGTTCGCTCCCATCGCGGTTCCCCGTTTTTGGAGGAAATATTTATCCTCAAACAAAAAGAATTCACCACCACTGGACCTGGTGCTCCACCACCACCTGAGCAGTCTTCTCTCCCCTCTGTACCAGTCTAATTTATTGAACCCTCCAAAAAATTACAATCCTCCAGTAGTCCAGGGATTCACAAAAGTGAACCTGCAAAACATAAAAAGAGAGAAATAGTAAATAATTAAAGACAAGATACCCTTCATTAGCCAATGTATTCCCCATCCATTTCCAATGTCCAACACAGACCAGTAGAGGCGCTTGACGTCTCTCAGCATAGGGGGATCATTCAGAAAATGCATCACCCAAAGGCTGGAAGAGCAGTTACTGCAGTTACTCCGTGAGAGATGGGAGTGTGACGTGCAGTGATGCCAGTGTGGTTACTGCAGGTCAAACTCCCAGCTGACACAGGGGATAACTCATGAGTCGGGAGTAACCTCACAGCACATCACACTCTCAACTTTCGCGGAGCTTCTTGTGAGAGCTGGAAGTCACTGTTCTTCTAACCTTTGGGAAATGCGTTCTACATAGCTGGGAGATAGAGATGTTAAAGGACCTCCATTGGACTGTGTCAGTCCTTGGATTTGGAAGGGAAATAAATTGGCTAAAGAGGGGGTCTCTTGTCTTTATTAATTTACTAATTCTACTGCTCTCAGATTATAGAGTTAAAACCTGCTGACTGGATCCTTTTAATGTACAATGTATATACACAAGAGCTGGTTCAGATGCATATGGACCCTTGGATGCCAGAAACATAGTTGGTCTACTTGAAGTTCGTTAGAGTCCTGAGACTTGTCAAGATACTTCAGCGTGCTTTACTTGGAAAATAAATTCTATTCATTCCATCATCACATACATCATAGTACAGAATATTTAAGAGATTGCTTACATAACTTTTCACAAAAGGATAAAAATGTACAATGTTTCAGCAAGTCTTCATAATGGTGTGTACATGTGAAAAGGAGCCCGTTAGATCCCATATGCCCAACCATCTGTATAACTAAATTTACTTCCTAACCAGCCCTATATAATGTTATCCACTTAACTTAATTTTTAAAAAAGAAATATTTATAAGGTTTGCTTTCCATATGCTAATTAGGCATTGGCTTGTAGATTGGATGTTAGTTTCCCCAGACCAGTTTGCCCTCTTTGTATGTTATCACTGCCCTGTGTGTACATGTCCTGGCCTTAGAGAGGTCCGGAGCACATGATGAGAACAATAGCTTCTGCAATTCCAAACATGACAAGTGAGCAACTCTCAGAAGCCAGGACATGTACACCTGGCTCAAGAGGTTCAACATAAGTAAACAAAGCTGCATGCATGCGCGAGATTTCCAGGAGCTGGTGAGGATGTTATCCTACCCACAGGAAAAGAGGGTTGATTCATCTGGGGAAATGATCGAACCATTGACAAGAGAAAATCCCTAATTAGCATAGAGAAAGCTAAGAATGAGCCTAGCCAGTAGTATGAGCTGGCAGAGAATAGTCATAATTCCGGGTGAAAGCTAGAAAGTAGGAGATACAAAATGCATAATTATCTAATTGTCTGAGCAGAGTAACAATGTACTAGCAGATGGCAGCAAGCAGCTGGGCAGTTAGACAAGATACTGCCTCACCTAAGGCTCACAGAGACAAGGTCATTACATTTCCACACTTTGCAGTAAGGCACAGACTTCCTGGCTAGGCATCACAAAATATGCCAATAAAGGTAATGTTAAACATAACTGCGCTTCTTTTTCCCAATGCGGTCTGCAGTGAAAGAGCAGTGCTACCTAGCGACAGAACCAGTGTGAGCAGGAGAGGGTTCAGGAATTGACATGACACTCCTAAAATTTCCATGCTGCCCTGCATGAGAGAAAACACCATTCATAATTCTAAAAGCCCATGAGGAGGACATATAGAGTTTGTGCACAGAAAGTTTCAGTATAAAGGCAAGTTTATTGGTTTACAAAAACAAGTAAAGTGACAAGTGCAAAACAGTGTACCGTATTTTCCGCACTATAAGGCGCACCTAAAAGACTAAGATTTTCCCAGAAATCATAGGTGCGCCTTATAGTGCAGTGCGCCTTATATACGGATTTTTCCAGGAAAAATTTAGCACCCCCCAGAAAATAAGGCATACCTTTGTGCCGCAATATCCTCCGTCCCCGCCATCCCCCTCTGTCCGGTGCCCGCCTGGCATCGCTGTGCGGGGGCGCGATCACCAGCCGCCATTCCCGCCATCCATGCTGGTGCCGGGGCCTGCCTCACATCACTGTGCGGGGACGCGATCACCAGCCACCATCCCCGCCATCCATGCTGGTGCTGGTGCCGTTGCCTGCCTCACATCACTGTGCGGGGACGTGATCACCAGCCGCCGTCCCCGCTGTCGTGTCCGGTGCCGCCGCTGCATCGGGCGCGCTCACAGCCCAGGAGCCCATCAGCCAATCACAGCTCCGCCCAGGAGCCTTGAGCCAATCCGAGGCCAGCTGACGTCAGCCCATAGCCTCTGATTGGCTGAGGGCTCCAGCGCTGTCATTGGCTGAGGGCTCCAGCGCTGTCATTGGCTGTGGGCTCCAGCGCTGTGATTGGCTGAGGGCTCCAGCGCTGTGATTGGCTGAGGGCTCCAGCGCTGTGAGTGCCTTGCCACACAGTACAGTAAGTGTGTGTGTGTGTCTGAGTGTGTGTGTGTGTCTGAGTGTGCGTGTGTGTGTGTCTGAGTGTGTATGTGTGTGTATGTGTGTGTGTCTGAGTGTGTGTGTGTGTGTGTCTGACTGTGTGGGATGCTGGAGGGTGATGGGAGGCTACACAGGGATGCTGGAGGGTGATGAGATGCTACACAGGGATGCTGGAGGGTGATGGGAGGCTACACAGGGATGCTGGAGGGTGATGGGAGGCTACACAGGGATACTGGAGGGTGATGGGAGGCTACAGAAGGATGCTGGAGGGTGATGGGAGGCTACACAGCGATGCTCGAGGGTGATGGGAGGCTACAGAGGGATTTTTTTTATAGTAATATGGTGCGCCTTATAATCCGGTGCGCCTTATATATGGACCAAGACGGCTTAAAAGTCATTTTTTGAGGGTGCGCCTTATAATCCGGTGCGCCTTATAGTGCGAAAAATACGGTACTCAATCAGCGGACAATTACTTGGATTCTATGGCTTTATAGTGATCATGTGCTGACTGACAACACCCATTTATCCACTTGGAAAATGCAAAGTTACCAACATTGCAAAAGTTCTTTGGACGAAGTGCCCTATTGTCCGCGCTGCTGCTACAGGATCAAAAGAACCGAGACACAGGAATATCTGGATCAGCAAAAGCCTTTATTGTCCGACGCGTTTCGGAGCCGCCTACCGAGCTCCTTCCTCCCTTCCTCCTTTTTCTCAAGTTACCAACATTGGAACAACAATGGGTTACAAGTATGTTCAAGCACAAGTATAAGACTGCCTACTGGTTGAAGGCTGGGACTATATACATGGACACACCGTGACCCATAAGAGATCAATGTAGGATGAGGATGAAAAGTTGAAGATGGATAACACCACAGACTTCTGGCACTTTGCTTAGTTCGTGGCCTCTCTATAGTCAGGAGAAGAACATTAATCAAACCGAATGCTGGGCTGCCCAAGAGATGAATAGGTACAACTGCAACAGTCCGAACCAGATATAGCAAAGATGCAAAAGTGGGTGACCATGGATCAGAAGTCCAACAGTGAAGAAATGACAGCTTGTTGAATAGTACTAGAATAATGGAAGTGACTTTCTATGAAGAACAGCCTGTTATACAGGTGGATTCAGTTTCCAGAGAATTAAGGACTATGTGGCAAGTTGTAATTCAAGAGAGGATGGTGCTGAGCCTAGAGAAGGAGCCTCCTAGGAGGGGTGAACACTTTGGGGCAGGAAGGACCTTCAAATGGTTCCAGGGGATGGTGACTTGCAGAAAGGATGTATCCAGCAACTTGGATATTAAGGGATAAAGCCAGGCCCAGACCAGAGAACACAGACCCAGCTGTGCTGCACCCTAGGGAGAGGGTCGGAGGCCAGTGGAGGAAGCAGGGAAATAAAGAAGGGAACAGATCAAGCTTCCCTTTAGCTCACCCGGACACCGGAGTCGGACACTGCTACGCTATCACTACAGCATGAAAAGCCCGGAAGGACCAGGAGGAACTAATGCCCTGAGGTAACAAACTAAGAGACACTCGAAACTGACCAAGCACAGGACCAGGGGCCAAGGGAAGAATAGGGACCCCGCAGAAGGACCTCATTGTCAGTTATAGAGCAAAGCCCTGGGAGGGAAGAAGGAGCAAGTTCAGTTATAGGCAGAACTCACCCCAAACCACCGTACACAGTGACAGAGGAGGCCTCACAACTCTCCAAGGTGAAAGTCCCAAATTGCACCAGGGACCTGGTTACTTCTCTGGACTGTACCTGTTACCCGTCATCAGTAAAAGGTAACAAAACAAAGACTACTGTGTGTGTGTGCCTGCTTACCCACCGCTACCCACAGCTTTGACCGCAAAGACTCTACTACTGCTCCCCTCATCCATTCCCTGCCCTGAGGTAAACCTCCACCTGTGGGGAGCTGTACTACACTGAGCTGCACCTCCATCACCTCAGCGGCCGGCCGCAGCGCTGGTATACACTTTACCAGATACCACAGGTGGCGTCACATAACCAATCCCCTTTTCCCCCACCATTCCTGCCATTGAGGGTCCAGGGCACGGGATCGGGGACCGACCAGCCATGATCCCCAATCCAAGTCGCCATCAGCCCCGGTATCCGAGTACCCCCTACCCTGTTGACCGCCTCACAAGCACAGAATCCATTCCAGAAATAATAGGTCGCAAAGGAGGTGGAAATAGGTTCTTGTGGGCTTTTGGTAAGACATGAAAAATAGGTATTTTAGGCCTAGATGGCAAAAGGTAATCCATTTACTTTTGATTCAAGATACCTAAACCCACCCCCTTTTGTAGGATTCTTTTTAATTTGTCACTGATTGTTTGGGTAGGATCATGGCATAGTTTGTGGTAAGCTGTACTATCATTTAAGATGTTGTTAGCCTCTCTGATATACAATTCCCTGTCTATCAGTACAACTGAGCCCCCCTTGTCGGAGTTTTTGACTATAATATTTGCATTATTCTGGATGTTTTTAATGGCATTCCTTTCACCTTTGGTGAGATTATTATGAACAGATTTTTTTAGCATATAATTTTTTTAAATACTCTTGCACCAATAATTGAAAGTCATCCATTATATCTGCACATGATTGTAAGGGATAAAAATCCCTGTTTCGTACATTAGAACAAAAATCATTGTCTCCAACAAGGGAACCTGATCGTTCTTTGTCTGCCAAGGAATTCAGCTGGACAAGTGAAAGTTGTTCCTGAAAGGAAAGTCCTTCATAGAGTTGTGGCCAAAAGTATTGGCACCCCTGCAATTCTGTCAGATAATACTCAGTTTCTTCCTGAAAATGATTGTAGAATACTGACATGAATACTCATCATATACCAGCTGATAAATTCAGGACTGTAAATTGATTTGTCTCTGGAATCTTGTTCCGTACTGATGTCTGTATTAGTAATACCAGAATCTTTTGCTCAATGTGGAAATGTTCAAATCCTGATCTTCTTCTTTTAGTAATGTCCCCATCGTGGTAGCCCTTCTTGTAGTTATGTCCCCATCCTAAAGTAATATCCCACGTCCTCGTCCCAATATTGTAGTAATGTCCCCATCCTGGTCCTCATCATGTAGTAATGTCCCCACCCTGATCCTCATCATGTAGTAATGTCCCCATCCTGGTTCTCATCATGTAGTAATGTCACCATCCTTATCCCCTTCTTGTATTAATGTTCTCTCCCTGGGCTTCATCTTGTAGTAATGTCTCAATCCTGGTCCTCATGTAGTAATGTCCTGTCCCCATCCTGGTTCCCTTGTTTTAATAATGCCCTCATTCTGGTCCTCATATTGTAGTAAAGCCCCTCCCCCCGCTGTGAATTGCAGTCCGCAACCGCCCCAGAAAATAGCTCGTTCACAGAAGCGCCATCTTCCGGCGCTGAATCCGGCTCATCCAGGGCCCTGGTGTGGTGGCTCACTGGCTAATAATGGGGTTAGGGCCACCTTTGTATTATCAGCTGACCCTAAGACGGAAATTCATGGGGTCACGCCAGTATGAGACATTACCATCATGAATTTCTAGTAATACACATTACAGTAATTTACAAATACACATTCTCACATACACGCATTCTCACATACACACAAACACACCCTCACATGCACACATTCTCACATACACACACAAACACACTCTCACATACACACACACAAACACTCACATACACACACACAAACACACCCTCACATACACACATTCTCACATACACTCTCACATACACCCAGTCTCACATACACACACACACACACACACAAAAACACACTCACATACACACATTCTCACATAAACAAACACAAACACTCTCACATACACACACTCTCACATTCTCACATATACTTTCACATACACACATCCTCACACACACACACAAACACACTCTCACATACACACTCTCTCACATACACACATTCTCATATACACTCTCACATACACACATTATCACATACACACACACACAAACACACTCTTACATACACACATTCTCACATACTCTCACATACACATTATCACATACACACACACAAACACACTCTCACATACACACATTCTCACATACACACACACACACAAACACACTCTCACATACACACTCTCACATACACACATTCTCATATACACACAGACACACACACAAACACACTCTCACATACACACATTCTCTCACACAATCACACTTACAGTCACACTCTCACATTCACACACTCACGCACACATTCTCACATACACATTCACACTCACTCTCACACACACTCACAAACACTCTCACACTCTCTCACACACTCTTCTCTAACCTTTAACCAGTGGTACAGTGCAGGAGGGAGCTATATTTTCTGGCTGCGGCACTGACAAGGCTCTGCCCACTCAGTAACATCAATGCAATCCATTGGCCAATGAGAGGCCCGCAGCTGCCGTCGACGTATGAGGTCACCTGCAGGCCTCTCATTGGCTGGCAGTTTTCATTGATGTTACTGAGTGGCCAGAGCCTTGTCAGTGCCGCGGCCGGAAAATATAGCACAGCTGGGAGTGCGGCTCCCTCCTGCACTGTATCGTCGACGCGTCTGGCCATGGTTCCGCGGGCCGCACAGTGAAGCCCCAGAGGCCGCATGTGGTCCCTGCTGACCCCTGCTCTAAAACAAGCAGCGCAAAAAAAATTCTTCCACCAGTTCTATGTCAATTGGGGCCAAGTTCTCTCTCTCCCTGGCAAATTTGTACATGAACTAGTGGGAGTCTAAATTCATCTATACTATTACAAATCCCTATTCACACCATATACGCCATTGTATGCGCTTTATTGATGACATCTTAGTTGTTTGGAGCAGGGATAGAAAACAATTATCTGATCTGGAGGGATATTTGAACCACAATAATTTAAATCATTCATTTACTTTAGAAAAAAAGAAGTTTCTTTCCTAAATCTCAAATTGAAGGGACATGAGACTATTTGGAAAGTGGAATGTAGTTTATATAGAAAACAAGTTGCAGGCAATTCCATCCTTCATGCCTCAAGCCAACATCCTAAACATGTGATTAACAACATTCCCACAGGTGAATTCTTCAGGGCACATGAAGGAACCGGAAGGCACAGGAAGTGCATGAACAATATTGACTACAATGAGGAATGTGCAATTAATAAGGAAAGACTCATTCACCGGGTTATCATCCTGACTAGTGATGAGCGAGCACTAAAATGCTCGGGTGCTCGGTGCTCTGGCCGAGCATCTCAAGATACTCGTGTACTCGGCCAGAGCACCGAGCCCAATGTAAGTCAATGAGTGACAGGCTCCGCCCACAGACTTCCGGTTATAAACCGAGTATTTCTGGGAAAGGGCGCGAGGGGGGGCTTTTTTAAATCGCCGCAACATATAACACCTTGCTGTGGCCCCCAGAGGGATCCTAACAATGAATCTGCTTTCTGTGTGGTGCCAGCTCACTGTGTGCACTGAAGGGAGCTGTGTATGTGTGTCAAATTGCTAATTATTAGCGAGCAGTCCGATCATCTCGCCGGTACTCGGTGCTTGCCGAGCATCCCGAGTACCGGGATACTCGTGCGAGTAACGAGTAGCGGAGAGCATACTCGCTCATCCCTAATCCTGACATCATAGAAGCGGGCAGTGTTAAAGCTAACGAAAAAAACAAAACACAATTCCTTTCTAAAGAAACCTTTGTAAACCACAAGTAAAAATTCTCTTTCTAGGAATATCATTTTTTCCACAACGTACAATAAGAACTATTAGAATTTTATCAACATTATTAAAAAATATTTACCATTGCTTCAAATAGATAACATCTTAAAAGAAATTTTAAAAGATGGTTGTAAGTTTGTATCGAAAAAAGCCCTTACCATAGGCAATATGATTTCTCCTAGTGATTTTATTAAAAAGGACCTGTCACCCCCTGGTGCACGGCAAACTAAATGCAGCACTGAATGCAGCATGTCTGCATGTCACAAGGAGCAGAAGAGAAGGACAGACCCAGAACCAGAGGAGGCGGCGGCAGACACATAGATGGGGCGGAACACACAAGGAGGAGGCAGGAGGATTGTGCCAGCAGCCAGGACCTCTTAATAAGATCCCACCCAGGCAACCTCTTAACCGTAAGGTTTCTAAAGTTTTTTTTAAAGCTTACAGGGGGACTAGAGCCATGGGGACCTCGTCCCTGAATGTAGCAGGCATGCTGCATTTATTTTGAAAATGCACCAGGGGGGTGACAGGTCCTCTTTAACAAATAGAACAAAAATGTGAAAACATGGTTCTCCACCCAGGGCTCGTTCAGATGTGGAGAGCAACAGTGCGGTTTATGTGCATTTATGCTGAACAAAAATAAACAAGTAATTAACAGCAAGGGGAAAATATTTAGGTTTACAAGATTTATGAATTGTAGTGCTACTTTTTGTATTTACATTATTTTCTGCACTTCTTGCAAGAAGGAGAATATAGGTTCAACCAGCCGTAGCCTCAGAAAAAGAATATCGGAGCACATATCCGATGTCTGAAATTCTACTACACGCAGCCTATCTGGTGCATCAAAGCATTTTGTGAATGATCACCAAGGAGCATTAACAGATTTTTGTATGAGTGGTTCAGAATTTATGCCCATTTTATCTCATGGAGGAGATCGGGTTAAAATATTGCAAACCAAAGAAGCACAGTGGATACTGAAACCTCATGGTTTAAATATAAAAAATTAATTAATGTATCTGTATTAGAATTAGGACCTGGTTATTATATTGTATTGTCTTAATTTTAGCCCTTTGCTGTTGTTTGTTTTATTTTTATTTTTTTTTGTGTTGCTTGTTCTAGAGAGACTATACCATCATATAAGGGGTACAAAATATTGCTAGGTAACTTGAATGAACCCAAGCCTAATGAGTCTTCATTCTCAGGTGTAATCAGCAGACGGGACCTTTTTGCTTGTCTGGTTGCTATAAAAGTATTTTCATATTTTCATATTTCACAATGACTTATGCTATGAATATGAATACCGTATATACTCGCGTATAAGCCGAGTTTTTCAGCCCAAAAATTGGGCTGAAATGTACCCCCCTCGGCTTATACGCGAGTCAGTGCTGTATACCGATGTATACATCGGTACATACCGATGTATACATCGGTATACAGCAGCCCCCGTAATGCAGGGCCCCCCCAGCCTCGCTCCGGTCACCTGTAAAGGAAACTATACTTATCACAGTGCCGCTGTCCGCGCCCGCTCGCACTACGCGATCCTCCATCTTCATGCGTCTTCTTCCTGTTTCTGTGCTCGTCGCAGGCAATGACGTCATTCCCTGCGACGAGCACAGGAAACAGGAAGAAGAGGCATGAAGATGGAGGATCGCGTACGGCAGCTGCGAGCGGGTGCGAGCGGGCGCGGACAGCGGCACTGTGATAAGTATAGTTTCCTTTACAGGTGACCGGAGTCAGGCTGGGGGGGCCCTGGATTACGGGGGCTGCTGTATACTACCGCTGGGGCTGCAATATACTACCACTGGGGCTGTATAGACCACTGGGGCTGCAATATACTACCACTGGGGCTGTATACACCACTGGGGCTGCAATATACTACCACTGGGGGTGTATACACCACTGGGGCTGCAATATACTACCACTGGGGCTGTATACACCACTGGGGCTGCAATATACTACCACTGGGGCTGTATACACCACTGGGGCTGCAATATACTACCACTGGGGCTGTATACACCACTGGGGCTGCAATATACTACCACTGGGGCTGTATACACCACTGGGGCTGCAATATACTACCACTGGGGCTGTATACACCACTGGGGCTGCAATATACTACCACTGGGGCTGTATACACCACTGGGGCTGCAATATACTACCACTGGGGCTGTATACACCACTGGGGCTGCAATATACTACCACTGGGGCTGTGTACACCACTGGGGCTGCAATATACTACCACTGGGGCTGTATACACCACTGGGGCTGTATATACCACTGGGGCTGCTGCTGTATACTACCACTGGGGCTGCTGGGGCTCCTATATACTACCACTGGGGCTGCTGTATACTACCACTGGGGCTGCTGGGATGCTACATACTACCACTGGGGCTGCTGTATACTACCACTGGGGAGGCCTGTATACCACTGGGGGGGGCCTGTATACCACACTGCTGGGGGCTGTATACCTGTGCTGAGGTCCACCCTCGGCTTATACACGAGTCAATAGGTTTTTCCAGATTTTTGGGGCAAAAGTAGGGGGGTCGGCTTATACACGGGTCGGCTTATACACGAGTATATACGGTAAGCGTCATCATGACCCGAAACACGTATGCCCCATCTACGCTTTTACCTGCACCATGTTTCACTGGTTTTAATGGTTTATCAATAAAATCTATGCTTTATTAAATATCCGAGCTGCTGGATACATCCTTTCTGCAAGACTGCTTTCCTCTCAGATGGGAATTACTTCCATGCACCAGATGAAAATGAGAAGGTGAACCAGGCAGTCTGACCTGGGTGAGCTGAAAATTTTTCTTTTTCCAGGGGAAGTTGAACGGCTCTGGTGGAAGAGGTTTACTGGAAGTGAGAGCAGTTTGAGGTTACTAAGCCCCCAGAACAGAGGGCACCCACACAAGTAATGAGAATATTTGAGCCATTGGAAGTGCTAATGGTCAACTACCTTATGATCAGCTCATCTTATAATGGTTGTGAATATTCCCTGATGTCATACCACCTCACAAAATTTGCAGTTGGGACCTCTACCCCGGAGCAGATGAATAAGTCAGCAGCCAAAGCCATTTGCAAAGACTTACTCCATGTGTATCAGTCCCAAAGAGGATCCACTCTGATCAGGAAGATCTGCATTGACACTACGGCATCGAGGAATCCTAAATGACAGCCTATCACCCCCAAGGAAATGGAACCTAAAAATGTTTGAATAGGTCATTGTTAAAAGATGCTTAAAAACCTGAAAGATGATCAGTAGATGAGGAGCCTGAATTTGTCCCAGAGTTGGTGTGGGTGTACAAGAACTTGGCTCATGCCACATCTGGGTACATACAGAATATGGTGCTGTTTAGGCATAACTCAGAATTAAAAGGGTAACCCGTATTGGGTAACAAGAGGACTTTATCCCGAAAATCTGATGTATGAAGTTCCACCTGAAAAGGAAAAAGGTGAGAGAGTGGCTAACCCCTGAAAGAGCAGTGAAATGCTCCACCAAGAGGGTTTGTGTATGATGAGAATGAATTATGGATGAAACCTGCAGTTCCCAGAGAAGGAACACCTCAGCCCCAGAATAAGCCAGATGATAGGTTAAATGTTGAACCTGCAAGTGAGGTACCAGAAGCTTTGAGTGTTCTGGAGGGTCCACACCAATGGGGGACTCACATAACTCAGTGTGTCACTGTTGGTGTCCACACACAAGGTGCCCAAAAGATTACTTCATTTGGTAGCACATAATACAGAAGATACAGAAATGTGCTCAGATGATAATAATACAAGACCACTCTGAAGTGCATCTAGAGATGACATGGTCTTTCTTACCTCAGGATGCAGCGTGTAAAGAGAGGAGGAATATAAGAGGATGAAAGAGTAAACGCAAGTAAACATTCCTATCTGCTGACCAAAAATCATAAGAATAGAGAAAAGCAGAAAATATGACAGTAGGAGGAAAAGAGAAAAGAACACACCCCAGATGATAACTGTGGTACACTTAATTTTTATAAATGCCAAGTAGAGCCAAGAGGGAGGAAGTTGACACATGAACCTGTAGCAGGATGGTTTTATGCAGCAGAGCAGACTTAAAGATAAAGATACATGACTAGTTCCAGAAGAAGAATCATGGCCAGATCTATTGGAAGATTCGTGACCACAGAGGAATATTTGTGACCAGTTTGAGAACCCATCCAGCCTTAGAGGAGGACCATGATTGTGGGTTGTTGCTTCCTGTACAGACTTAGGGGCTGTCATGAATGAAAGAACTAAAAAATCTGTGAAGTTACCTGCCAACTTGGACTTGCGCTGTAGCGGGTAGTGTTGTTGATACCTTTTAGGGCCTGTGTGCTGTTTCATGTTATTTAGAGAGTATACCACAGTGATGGGTAGAGGAGTGACTCTGACGCTACCAGGGTTTAGGAATTAGAAATAAGTTATTGTTGATGAAGTGATGGAGACCGTTATTTAATGATAGAAGTAGGGTAATAGCATTTAAATACAATTCAAAGATGGCTGAGGCCTCAGTATCTATGCCTGCATGCACTTGGTTTGTGTAGGCACAGTTCCTCATGCACCTGCCATCTTTGTACACCACAGAGCAGGATAAGCACATACAGTGGGGCACATTGAATGCACAAGGAGGGGCACAGAGTGTACACAATGGGTCATAAAGAGTCAAAAAGGGGCATAGGGGGTTACAGGGAGCATAGGGGGTTACAGAGAGCACACAAGGAGGGGCACAGATAGTGTACAGAGGGGCAGTGAGAGTGCACAAGTGGCAGCACAGAGAGTGCACAGAGAGGCTCAGAGAGAGTGCATAGAGGGGCACAGAAAGTGTGCATAGGGGTAGAAAGTGCACATGGCAGAGAAATTGGACAGAGGGTAGTGAGGAGAAACAGGCAGGGGCACAGAGAGTGCATAGGGGGCAGAGTAATGGGTGTGCAAATATGGCAGTGGTGCTGGAGCTGCCCAAAGCCGTTGGCACTCAAAACCGCCAGCTGCAGCCACTACCGCTGCCACATCAACACCTGAGTAAGTGCACATGTGTATACCTGGCATGCATGTGCACTTACTCCAACAGCCACCATCTTTGGACACCTGAGCATACAATGCTGGCGGTGGCGTGACCCGGTGTGCTCATGCACACTTACTTAGGCCATCACGTCACGGTCTTTGGACACTGCAGGGGGAGAAAGCACAAGAAGGGAGAGACAAAGCACAGAGGGCGAGCACACATAGGGATAGAGAGAGCGCACAGGGGGTAGAGAGAGTGCACAAGGAGAAGGGCGAGTGCACAGAGGCAGAAAGAGTGCACAAAGGGACAAAGAGAGCACACAGGTGGTAGAGAGAGGGCAGAGAGAGCACACAGGGGGCAGAGTAAACACACAGGCGGAGGTGCAAGTGCTCAGGGGGGAGACAACTGAAAGGAGAAAGTACAAGAGGGGAGAAGATAGCACAGGAGGGAGAAGACAGCCCACAGGGGGGATAGAGAAAGTGCACAGAAGGGGAGTGTATGGGGGGAGACAGACCAAAGGAGGAAGCACAGAGGGAAAAAAAAAGCACAGTGGGGAGAGTGACCGTATACAGGGGAGAGAGCACACAGGGGGAGGCAACTCAAATTAGAGAGCACAGAGGGGAGAAGATAGCACAGGTTGAGGAAGACTACACAGAGGGGGGAGAGCACACATGGGGAGTTAACTCAAAGGAGAGCACAGAGGGAAGAAAACAGCACAGGGGGAAAAAGACAACACATCAGGGAGAGTGCACAGGGGAAGAGAGAGAGCACACAGGAAGGAAACAGGTCAAAGGAGGAAGCACAGAGGGGAAGGCACATGGGGGAGAGAGAGAGAGGGGGGAGAGACTGCCGCCGCTTCCAGCGGCACAGAACCTGCTCCTATTGTGATGTCACCGTTCTCCCAATGCAATAGTATCAAGCCCACATCTAGTTGTAATATAATCAGTTTTAATGCTACCAACTGTGCTATTCCCTGACCTCATGCTAAATGCATCTTTTTCTTAAAGTAAATAAACCACTGTTGGTTCAGTTAATACTGTCTTCTCTTTTTCTTAAAGTAAATAAACCACTGTTGGTTCAGTTAATACTGTCTTCTCTTTTTCTGCACAGTTATATTCTCCTGGTTACAGGTGCAGTCACTGAGTCAAGAAAATAGATACATCAAAGAAAGCTAGCAGGACTAAAATCACAACATTGTTTAAGCCTTTATGTCACATTTCTGCTTTCACATTAGTGAATAATTAAACAGTGAAGCAGACAGGTTCCCATGGTAACTCTGCTATCAAACCATTGAAAAACTGGTTGTTAATTCATAGAACCCTGGTAACTAGAATGTATCCATTCTGCTAAAACGGAATCAGATATGTTTACAATATTGAAGGCCCATAGTATTCAACATCACATTTACATAGTAATTAATTTTACATTTGATTTTTTAGTTTTATTGTATTTAATGTTTTTAATTATATTTCAGTAGAGAAACAAATCAACAAAAGCATAGATTTTGCATTGCTATTATGTGTTTGTAATGGTGTGCCTCTTATTAAAATGTATTTTATTACCGAGTTCCCTTGTCATTCTGTCTTCCACCATCTGTCTACAATACTTTAAGCTAATAGTTATGTGTTGCTAACAAAAATGCAATAATTGAACATGATTTTGTTAGATGATTTGGCATATTTACTGAATGCATTTTTTTTTATCCCCTTGACAGTTACCATTCCATTTCATTGATATATTATAAAATATGAGTAAGGCCCCTTTTACATCTGCGTTTCTGCTGGATCCGGACAGAAAACCACATCTGCCACATATCAGCCGCACTTGCGGTTCACTTGCGGCAACCCCATGCATTCTCTATGGGGCTTGGGGCAAGTGCGGTATTGCCGAAAGCCGGAACCTGCGGCAGTTGCGCCCGCGAAAGAAACCACGGTCAGCTGCGGTTTTTGTTAAGGCCGCAACTTCTGCAAGTGCCGGCTTACGGCAATACCGCGCTTGCCCCAAGCCCCATAGAGAATGCATGGGGCTTGCTGCAAGTGTGGACATTAGGCGGCAGATGTGGTTTTCTGTCCGGATCTGGCAGATGTGAAAGGGGTCTTAATTGGAAAGTTGACAAACATGTCATCTATTTTTCCCTGTAACATTGCCAAAAAAAAGTCTCAAGAAATCTAAAGTCAAATTCAATTTTAAAAACAAATCAACAATTCTAAAATATTACAAAATAGAAGATAAAGATCTAAACATGGCAGAAGACACGAGTAACATTGGCAAAAGGCTACAAAATGGCGTATTAAACAAAAGATGGATTTCTAGATGTACTTTAAAACTGCAATAAAGAACCTCACTGCTTAACTTAATGGACAGAAAGAAACAATAGACTTCCCAAACATGTCTGCTTAAGTTGGATTGATTTTATGGTAAAGTGATTTAACTAAATACTTATTCGGTTATTCATTTCAAGCCTGACAATATTATCCACTTAATTAAATGGACTTGCGTTTTTCAAGTAAATGTGTTAGTTTAGGCTGAAATGCACAGCTTTTGTCTTTGTTTTTAGAAAAAGGAATTTTGTGCTATGGATTATTTATTAAAGATGACCAGTTGGCTCTCCCGACACATCTTTTTTTAGTAAATACTTGTATTGTTCATCAATTAACAACACTGGATCATTTACAGATACCCCGAACTACACTGTGAGCAGAATTATTAGGCAAGTTGTATTTTAGAGGATTATTTTTATTATTGATCAACAATTATGTTCTCAATCAACCCAAAAGACTCAAATATCAAAGCTTAATATTTTTGGAAGTTACAGTGGTTTTATTCTTTTAGATTTGACTATCTTAGGATGATATCTGTTTGTGCAGGTAACTATTATTGTGCAGAATTATTAGGCAACTTAATAAAAACCAAATTATCTACTTTTAGATCTTTACTGGCCAGCCACGCTGTGGAGTAGTTGGATAAGGGCCGCAGCATCCATTGGACAAGTTGAGCCTTCTGCTCAGGCGGCAAGGAGGCAGGGGAGCGGCAATGCTGCAGGTGGGCTGTGCCCTGCACATAGCAGCGGCTTCCTTTCTGCCTGCTGGCCGCCGCTTGCCGCCGCATGCCTCCACAACAAGAAGGCATGAGCACACACCGGACTGCTAGTACAGCCCACCAACCAATTCACCCCGCTCTTCAATCCTGCCGCCGGACTGCTAGCACCCCTCCCTGGTCTTCAATCCTGCCGCTGGACTGTTAGCACCCCCCCACCCCCGCTCTTCAATGCCGGCTAGCACTCCTCCCCTCCGCTCTTCATGGGGGATGTTAGTTCACTCCTGAGATGGATGCATGTGATGGAGCATTGTTTTGAATGAAAATCATGTTTTTCTTGAATGATACCAACTTCTTCCTGTACCACTGCTTGAAGAAGTTGTCTTCCAGAAAATGGCAGTAGGCCCAGGAGTTGAGCTTTAGTCCATCCTCAACCCGAAAAGGTCCCACAAGCTCATCTTTGATGATACCAGCCCATACCAGTACCCCACCTCCACCTTGCTGGTGTCTGAGTCGGAGTGGAGCTCTCTGCCCTTTACTGATCCAGCAAAAAGGAAGATCCGGCACCACAAGCTTCTCCATGCATTTAAATTTTTATTTTTTTCTTCATAAGCTCACATATGAATATGGGTACGCAGACCCTCCGCCTGACGCGTTTCGAGCGTCACTGCGCTCTTATTCATAGACTTTACTGATCCAGCCTCTGGCCCTTCCATCTGGCCCATCAAGAGTAACTCTCATTTCATCAGTCCATAAAACCTTTGAAAAATCAGTCTTAAGATATTTCTTGGCCCAGTCTTGACATTTTATCTTATGTTTCTTGTTCAAAGGTGGTCGTTTTTCAGCCTTCCCTGAGTATAGCACGCCTTGTGCTTTTTGATACTCCAGTAACATCGTAGCTCTGAAATATGGCAAAACTGGTGGCAAATGGCATCTTGGCAGCTTCACGCTTGATTTTCCTCAATTCATGAGCAGTTATTTTGCGCCTTTTTTGCCCAACACACTTCTTACGACCCTGTTGGCTATTTGCCATGAAACGCTTGATTGTTCAGTGATCACGCTTCAAAAGTTTGGCAATTTCAAGACTGCTGCATCCCTCTGCAAGACATCTCACAATTTTGGAATTTTCTGAGCCCATCAAATCTCTCTTCTGACCCATTATGCCTAAGGAAAGGCATTTGCCTAAAAATTAAGCACACCTTATATAGGGTGTTGATGTCATTACACCACACCCCTCCTCATTACAGAGATGCACATCACCTGATTTAATTAATTGGTAGTTGGCTCTCAAACCTATACAGATTATAGTAGGACAACGTGTATAAAAAGTATCATGTGATCAAAATACTCATTTGCCTAATAATTCTGCACACAGTGTATAAGATGCACCCAGATTTTAGAAAGAAAATTGGGGGAAAAAAATTAAACAAAAAATATGGTTATAATTAACTGTTATGGGGGATATCTGCTGCTGACACTTATGGGGGTAATGTATTCATCCTGGGCTCCATTCAGGAAATATATGTACCCCATCCTGGCATATATGATCCCCCTATTCTGGTACAAGGCCCCCATCCTGCTTATAGCCCTCCATCCTGGTTATGGCTACTACATCCTGGATATTTCCCCCATCCTGTATTTAGCACCTCCATCCTTGATATAGCCCCAATGCTGTATATAGCCCCTTCATCCTGCATTTGGCCCCCATCCTGTATATAGCCCCTTAACTCTCACTATGGCTCCCATGCTGTATATAGTCCCCCCATCAAGGATATGGACTCCCAACCTGGATATGATCTCCCATCCTGGTTATAGCCCCCATGCTGTATTTGCATGCCCCCCATCCTGGTTATGGCCACCATGCTGGATATGCCCCTCCCATCCTGGATATGGCCCCCATCCTGTATATAGCCACAAGACTGGAAATGGCCTCTCATCCTGGTTATGGCCCCCATGCTGGATATGGGCCCTATGCTGGATATGCCCCCACCCAATCTTGGACATCCTGTATATGGCCCCCATGCTTGATATGGCCCCCTATTCCTGGCTATGGCCCCCATGCTGGACCACACTTAAAAAATAATAAATGATCATACCTCTCCACATTGCTCCCTGCAGCCTATGCCATCTGTCTGTCTGCTTGTCCTGGCAGATGATCACGTTAGCAGAGCACGCAGTGATGACATCACTGTGCTGTGCCACTCACATGATCGGATGCTGGCACAGAAAAGTGGGATGAGGCCGGCTGCAGGGAGCGATATGGAGAGATGAGTATGATCGTCCATCACCAGGATATTCAGTGCTTTAAGCGCAATGAAAAATACATGGAAAGCACTGAATATGCACACAGGATCGCACAGGGCAGCAGCTGCCGCCGCTGATCCTATGGATCCATTCATTAGGTTACTGTAATATGCACCATTCCCTCGGCCCACCTCTCAGTGCTGAGAGGTGATGGACAGGGGATGCAATGCATATTACATGAGCCTAATGAGCAGGTCCATAGGATCAGCAGCTACCTCTGCAGTCTCCTCCAGTCTCCGGACACTGCTCCAGACCTGCCCCCTTCCACAGCCAGTGCAGCCCCACAGTAGATTCAGACTATAAGACGCGTACCCCTCACTTTCCCCCAACAATTTTGGGGGAAAAAAGTGCATCTTATAGTCCAAAAATATGGTATTTTGAGAAATGTGTTGTGCCGTTTTCCTTTTTATATACTTTAGACATGTATCATAAAGTGACAACAGTTCCAGTAAAGTAGGCATACCAATTGGTTCCAGTTCTATTCACCAAACTGCTTTAGCCAATCACAAACCTCAGGAATCATTACTTCCTGTCACAGTTTAGACCACCAAAGCGGTCATTGCTGCATCAATTTTATGATTTTTAAAACCATATCTGACAGCATAAACATTTTTCTAGAGGCCAGAGACCCCTTCTGGACCTTTCTTGACATTGGAAATATCCAAAGTCAAGTCCCTGTGATTAATGCAGGTTAATGAACTTCTGTAACTGCAGTAAATGTGAGTCGGGCCGGCAGGGAAAGGGTTACTCGGATACCGGGACGGTGGCTTTGGTGGGGGATCACGACTGGTCGGGTCCCGGTTCCGTGCCCTGGGCACTCAATTGGCTGATGAGGATGAGGGGGAACTTGGGGATAGGGAAACATAATGCCACCTGTGGTACCTGGTAATGTGGTTACAAGAGCTGCAGCCAGCTGCTGAGGTGATGGTGAAGCAGCTTTGGTTGTACAGCTCCCCACAGGCAGAGCTTTACCTCAGGGCAGTGGAAAGGATGGTGCTGTAGAAGCCTTTCAGGTGATGAATAAATGATGCCAGAGATCAAATCAGCTCAAACAGTTCTTTACTGGTATCAGGTGAATAAGATACATGGTACAGTCGGATTCACCGGGGATTGTAGCCTCGGATTGAGGAGGCTTTTGCAGAGTCTGTCAGAGATGTCCCTCGGTTACTTACCCGGTCGCTTCTCTCCCACACTAGAGTCTGGTTACTGGTCCCCAGGTCTGTTGCCTTAAGTCCTTGTTACCTCTTGGCATCTTGGACCTAGGTTTGGGACAGGGGTTAGGCTCCTTGGTGGGTGTCATAAATCCCCTATGAGGGCCCACAATGTGCAGGTCTGCAGTTTGGGCTAAACCTAATCAAACCGCCTTGGCTCCAGAATACCTGTGTTGACCTGGGCACTCCAGAAGGCTCCAACCAGACCTGGAGTGTCCCCATTCTTTGTCTGGGTCATCTCTCTCCTTAGAAGTGCCCTCCTGTCATGGCTGCAGGGTCCCCTGCGGCCATCCTTTCTCCTCTTCTTTCACTGTCTGACTGACTTGTGTGAAACTGTCACTTCACGTCTCTCGCTCTTCTAAGCTCCACCCCCCTGGGACCTACTGAGTTACAGTCCCCTGTACTAAGGTGTGTTATGAGCGTGCTTGTGTGCAGACTCTGGGTTTCCTTCTCATCCATGACTACAGAGACACCACACCTTCTGTTTGGGGTGCAGAACCTCCCTGTGGCATCCCGCAAGTGGAGCGCCTCAAATGCAGCAGAGCACTGCTCTTTAAATGGAATGTATCACCAGGTTTTAGCTACCACATCTTAGAGCAGCATAATGTAGGAAAAGATACACTTATTAAAACAATATATTAGGCTAGGGTCACAGTTGGCATGCGTTTTTTTGGTGCCTTAAAAATAAGCATGCGTTTCTTCATGCTTTTTACATTTCTGCATGGGTTTTTTAAGGTGCTTTTTGGCACCCATGCGTTTTTCTATGTGTTTCTGAATCAGCACCCATAAATAGTGTATGTACAATTTTTTGGTGCTGTTTCAAAAACGCATGTGTTTTTTAGAAAACACATGCGTTGTTTAACATGGGCCCCTATGGGAAACGCATGCGTTTTTGCATGGTACTAAATGGTACTAATGGTACCATGCGTTTTTGCAAGTGTTTTTGAAGGCAGCTCCTGACTTAAGTGCAAAAACACATGTCAAAAACACATGGCACTTTAGGCATGCGTTTATGCTATTGGGGCATGCGTTTTTTGCATGGGGGCCCATGGGTGCGTTTTTACATGCGTTTTTAGAAACGCAGGTCTCCAAAAACGCATGCAAAATCTTCAAGTGTGACCCTAGCCTTACTTGGCTTACTGAATGCAGCAGTTGTGTCACAATCATAGGTGTATGATTAGATGTAGGATGGAGCAAAGCTCAGACAAGTAACCCCGCCTAAACCACAGCTCTCTGCACATTATCTATGGTAATATATATAGTGAGCTGTTTATGAGAGAAGGGAGCCTGGTCAGACTAGGATTCAGGGACTGCTGGAGTCCATGGAGTGATAAGGTCCTGCTGGTAAAAGCTTCATTACAAGTAAACAATTGCAGGCAGCTTCATAAGTACTATATCACTAAATTCAGTGCTTTAAACCCTACCTTAGGCTGGGGTCACACTTGGCATGAGTTTTTTTAGTGCCTTTAAAAAAAGCATGCGTTTCTGCATGTGTTTTTTCATTTCTGCATGCATTTTTTAAGGTGTGTGATGGCACCCTGCATTTTTGCATGCGTTTTTAAATCAGCACCCAAAAATAGTGGTGCTGTTTTTTAACATGGGCCCCTATGGAAAACGCATGCGTTTTTGGATGGTACTAAATGGTACTAATTTACCATGCGTTTTTGCATGCATTTTTGAAGGCAGTTTTTCACATAAGTGCAAAAACGCACACAAAAACGTATGGTGCTGTCACACATGCGTTTTTGCTATTTAGACATGCGTTTTTGCTATTAGGGCATGCGTTTTTTAACATGGGGGCCTATGGGTGTGTTTTTACATGCATTTTTGAAAACACAGGTCTCCAAAAACGCATGAAAAAAACGCAAGTGTGACCCCAGCCTTACACTGTCTTCAGATTGCATAGCAAAAATTTGCTGATATATTTAACCCCTTTACCTCAGAGCCTGGTTTTTACCTGAAAGACCAGGCCATGTTTTTCAAGATATATTGTAAGTTATGGTAGTGGTAAATTAAGGATAATATTTTTTTGTATTTACTTGTAAAAATACTGGAAATTTGGCGCAAAATTTTGATCATTTCACAATTTTCAAACTTTGAAATTTTGTGCCCTTAAACCAGAGTTATATAACACAAAATAGTTAATAACTAAAATTTCCTACATGTTTAATTTACCGTATATACTCGTGTATAAGCCGACCCGTGTATAAGCCGACCCCCCTACTTTTGACCCCAAAACCTGGGAAAATCTATTGACTCGCGTATAAGCCGAGGGTGGACCCCAGCACAGGTATACAGCCCCCAGCAGTGGTATACAGGCCTCAGCAGTATGATATACAGCAGGCCCCAGTGGTATATACAGCAGCCCCAGTGGTATTGCAGCCCCTATATACAGCAGCCCCAGTGGTATTGCAGCCCCAGTGGTGTATACAGCAGCCCCTATATACAGCAGCCCCAGTGGTATTGCAGCCCCAGTGGTATTGCAGCCCCTATATACAGCAGCCCCAGTGGTATTGCAGCCCCAGTGGTGTATACAGCAGCCCCAGTGGTATTGCAGCCCCTATATACAGCAGCCCCAGTGGTATTGCAGCCCCAGTGGTGTATACAGCAGCCCCAGTGGTATTGCAGCCCCTATATACAGCAGCCCCAGTGGTATTGCAGCCCCAGTGGTGTATACAGCAGCCCCTATATACAGCAGCCCCAGTGGTATTGCAGCCCCAGTGGTGTATACAGCAGCCCTTATATACAGCAGCCCCAGTGGTATTGCAGCCCCAGTGGTATTGCAGCCCCACTGGTATTGCAGCCCCAGTGGTGTATACAGCAGCCCCTATATACAGCAGCCCCAGTGGTATTGCAGCCCCTATATACAGCAGCCCCAGTGGTATTGCAGCCCCTATATACAGCAGACCCAGTGGTATTGCAGCCCCAGTGGTATTGCAGCCCCTATATACAGCAGCCCCAGTGGTATTGCAGCCCCAGTGGTGTATACAGCAGCCCCTATATACAGCAGCCCCAGTGGTAGTATACAGGCAGCCCCAGTAATGCAGGGCCCCCCCCTCATGCTCCGGTCACCTGTAAAGCAAATTATACTTATCATTGTCCCGCTGCCGTCCGCGCCCGCATCTGCCGACATCCCGATCCTCCATCTTCATGCGATTTCTTCCTGTTTCCTGTGCGCGTCGCCGGTAATGACGTCATTGCCTGCGACGCGCACAGAAACAGGAAGAAGACGCATGAAGATGGAGGATCGCGGATGTCGGCAGCGGCGGGCGCGGACAGCGGGACAATGATAAGTATAATTTGCTTTACAGGTGACCGGAGCATGAGGGGGGGGGCCCTGCATTACTGGGGATGCGGGGGCTGCTTTATACCGCTGTATACAGCAGCCCCCGCACTGACTCGCGTATAAGCCGAGGGGGGTACTTTTCAGCCCAATTTTTGGGCTGAAAAACTCGGCTTATACGCGAGTATATACGGTACATCTGCACAATTTTTGAAACATATTTTTTTGTTTGGAAGTTATAAGGATACAAAGTTTATTACAAATTTCACATTTTTACAAAATTTAAAAAATACGTATTTTCTGGAGACCACAACTCCAAAAAGGGGTGACTTTGAGAGGCCTATATGATAGAAATTACCCAAAAGTGACACCATTCTAAAAACTGCACCCCTCAGACTACTCAAAACACCATACTACTCAACACCAGACTACTCAAATGATACCATTCTAAAAACTGCACCCCTCAGACTACTCAAAACACCATACTACTCAACACCAGACTAATCAAATGACACCATTCTAAAAACTGCACCCCTCAGACTACTCAAAACACCATACTACTCAACACCAGACTACTCAAATGACACCATTCTAAAAACTGCACCCCTCAGACTACTCAAAACCATATTAAAGACGTCTACTAACCCTTCAGGTGCTTCACAGGAACTAAAGCAATGAATAAAAATGTTACTTTTTTCCTCAAAAAATGTTACTTTATCCCCAAATTTTGCATTTTCACAATGAGAAAATGTACACCAAAATGTGTCGCGCAATTTCTCCTCAGTTCTCTGATATCCCATATGTGGTGGAAAATTGACTGGAATCATTATCAGATGCCATGTGGCATTTGTAGAACCCCTGATGTGCTAAAACAGTGGTAACCCCCACAAATGACCATATTTTGTAAACTAGACTCCTCAAGGAACTTATCAAGATGTGTGGCGAGCACCTTGAACCGCTAAGTGCTTCACAGTTTAGCCATGAAAATAAAAAACAACACATTTTCTCCACAAAAATGGTCTTCGAGCTCAATTCTTTTTATTTTTACAAGAATAACAGAAAAAAATGTTCTGGAAAACAACCGTTTTAGTGCACAGAATGGCTCAGGAAGAGAAGGAGCATCATCAATGAACACCTTGAACCCCCAAGTGCTTCACAGAATATTCGAATGCTGAGCCGTAAAAATAAAAAATTACACTTTATCAGCAAAAATGTTCTTTGAACTTAAGTGTTTTAACTTTTTCAAGGGTAGCAGGAGAAAAAGGACTCCAAAATTTACTGTGCAATTTCTTCTTAGCATACCGCATTTGCGGTGGAAAACTACTCTACCTATTGCCCCAAAATAACAACTAATGTGCTTAAAGGTAAAGCTAATGGTGTTGATTTACTTTACAAATTAATCCTTTGGTTTGTGTACCTTGATTTCTGAATAAGACTATTGTTAGTCCTAAAAGCAACACGTTTTGCCACACACCACTTCAATACAGTGTTGGCCAAAAGTATTGACACCCCTGCAATTCTGTCAGATAATACCCAATTTCTTCCTGAAAATGATTGCAATCACAATTTCTTTGGTATTATTATCTTCATTTAATTTGTCTTCAATGAAAAAACACAAAAGAGAATGAAGCAAAAAGCAAAACATTGATCATTTTACACAAAACTCCAAAAATGGTCCAGACAAAAGTATTGGCACCCTCAGCCTAATACTTGGTTGCACAACCTTTAGCCAAAATAACTGCGATCAACCGCTTCTGGTAACCATCAATGAGTTTCTGACAATGCTCTGCTGGAATTTTAGACCAATCTTCTTTGGCAAACTGCTCAGGTCCCTGATATTTGAAGGGTGCCTTCTCCAAACTGCCATTTTTAGATCTCTCCACAGGTGTTCTATGGGATTCAGGTCTGGACTCATTGCTGGCCACCTTAGAAGTCTCCAGTGCTTTCTCTTAAACCATTTTCTAGTGCTTTTTGAAGTTTGTTTTCAGTCATTGTCCTGCTGGAAGACCCATGACCTCTGAGGGAGACACAGCTTTCTCACACTGGGCCCTACCTACATTATGCTGCAAAATTTGTTGGTAGTCTTCAGACTTCATAATACAATGCACACGGTCATGCAGTCCAGTGCCAGAGGCAGCAAAGCAACCCCAAAACATCAGGGAACCTCCACCATGTTTGACTGTAGGGACCGTGTTCTTTTCTTTGAATGCCTCTTTTTTTTCTCCTGTAAACTCTATGTTGATGCATTTGCCCAAAAAGAGAGAACATTCTTCTAAAACATTTTAGGCTTTCTCAGGTAAGTTTTGGCAAACTCCAGCCTGGCTTTTTTATGTCTTGGGGTAAGAAGTAGGGTCTTCCTGGGTCTCCTACCATACAGTCCCTTTTCATTCAGACTCCGACGGATAATACGGGTTGACACTGTTGTACCCTCGGACTGCACGGCAGCTTGAACTTGTTTGGATGTTAGTCGAGGTTCTTTATCCACCATCCGCACAATCTTGCGTTGAAATCTCTTGTCAATTTTTCATTTCGTCCACATCTAGGAAGATTAGCCACAGTGCCATAGGCTTTAAACTTCTTGATGACACTGCGCACGGTAGACACAGGAACATTCAGGTCTTTGGAGATGGACTTGTAGCCTTGAGATTGCTCATGCTTCCTCACAATTTGGTTTCTCAAGTCCTCAGACAGTTCTTTGGTGTTCTTTCTTTTCTCCATGCTCAATGTGGTATACACAAGGACACAGGACAGAGGTTGAGTCAACTTTAATCCATGTCAACTGGCTGCAAGTGTGATTTAGTTATTGCCAACACCTGTTAGGTGCCACAGGTAAGTTACAGGTGCTGTTAATTACACAAATTAGAGAAGCATCACATGATTTTTCTAACGGTGCCAATACTTTTGTCCACCCCCTTTTTTATGTTTGGTGTGGAACTATATCCAATTTGGCTTTAGGACAATTCTTTTTGTGTTTTTTTCATTGAAGACAAATTAAATGAAGATAATAATACCAAAGAATTTGTGATTGCAATCATTTTCAGGAAGAAACTGAGTATTATCTGAAAGAATTGCAGGGGTGTCAATACTTTTGGCCAACACTGTATGCATGTACACAATGACAAATTAAAGCGAACCTGTCACCCCCCCCGGGCATCAAAAGCTCTAATAGCCACCTTCTGCAGCACTAAGGCTGCATTCTGAGAAGGTGCCTATAGGCTTTTGATGCCCTTTATAGTATGAAATATTAAGTTAGGTAAATGCTCACTCTTCTGAAGATCGAAGACCGGGAGGCGGGGTTTCACGCTTCTCCGGCCCGCCCCCTCTTGTCAATCATTGTGCTCGCCTGCTGCTGTCTCCCCTCAGTGTAGAAAATGAACGCTCGTCTCCATTCTCCTGTATGGAGCCGCGCATGCGCTTTGCGCCCGGTGTCCAGGAAGTCGACACCGGGCGCACAGCGCATGCGCGGCTCCGTGCATGAGAATGGAGACGCGCGTTCATTTTCCACACTGAGGGGAGACAGCAGCAGGCGCGCACAATGATTGACAAGAGGGGGCGGGCCGGAGGAGCGTGAACCCCGCCTCCCGGTCTTCGATCTTCAGAAGAGTGAGCATTTACCTAACTTAATATTTCATACTATAAAGGGCATCAAAAGCCTATAGGCACCTTCTCAGAATGCAGCCTTAGTGCTGCAGAAGGTGGCTATTAGAGCTTTTGATGCCCGGGGGGGTGACAGGTTCGCTTTAAATAAAGGCAAGAGAACATTTGTAGTTTTAACTGTTTTCTTTTTTTTTTATAAATTCTTTATTTTCACATTTTTGAATATATATAAACCATGGACAATTTTCACAAGTATGACAAACTTTCAACCTCAATTGCTTCTTGTATAAATTCTACAAGTAATCAACAGTGACATTAACTATATGTAAAACCTGTCACATCTCTCTTAACCAAAAAATAAAAGGTGGACACACCTGTTTGCCAGTCTGCTTATTACAAAAGAAGGAGTCCTCGCTCCAGTAGGATATATCAGACAGTCAGCCTTTTTGTTTCTCCACCGATAACACCCTATCAGGTGTCCGTGTGGACTTTGTCCATGAAGACCACGCGTAGTCTTCACTATATCACTAACTTAAATGTCTAAGCATATTGCATGTTACCAATAATCACCGATAGGAAAGACAGAGTAGAACCCATTCTGGGAGAGCAAGAAGAAAGTAAAGCGAGGAGAAGGAGAAGGGGAGGGAAGGGGAAGTAGAAAAGTAAGAAGGTAGATCCCCAGTAAGAAGGTTTTTGCTCCTCTCTAGGACACCAAGAGGCCGGAGTGGAGAGAGGGAGAGGTCCAGCCCAAATATGCTTCTCAAGATAAGCCTTTTTCAAACTATGTCTTGCAGTCTATCAACAACCGATTGTATTCGGGAGTTTGTTGAAAATCCATCCACTTGTACCATGTGGCCCAATGTCTCTGGTAGGAGTCATTCATGGAGGCTGTCAGGTCCTCCATGAGCATCAATTCGTTGATTTTACCCACCCATTGAGAAAGATGGGGCGAGGTTGTCATACCCCAGAGGACAGGTATACATGCCCTCGCTGCTATAATTAAAAACTTTAACAGAGAATGTTTATATTTTTTTTCGGGCATGTTTGTTAGGTGTAAGAGGACCGCTTCCGGAGTAAGAGGGTCTGCATACCCCGTTACCTGAGGCACCATAGTCTCTACTCCCTTCCAGAATGTCCTGAGTCTGTCGCAGTTCCAGAAGATATGGACCATAGATCCCGACTCCATTTTACATCGCCAGCATTTGGAATCTGCCGATGGGTACATAGCATGCAGTCTCTCTGGCACCCTGTACCACCTAGTCACAATTTTATACCCCGCTTCTTGTTGTTTTGAGCTGATTGAGGTGCTGTGTGCTAAACTGCAGATTCTGTTAATCTGGGTATCTGAGAATGTCATTCCCAGTTCTTTTTCCCAGTTGGTTATAAAGTAAGGGGGTTTTTGATCCGGGGGGGCGTTCAACATCGCATAAACCAAGGATAGCACGTGTCTCATCGGGCCTTTTCCAGCACAGAGGGACTCAAACTGTGTCAAAGGTTTTGTATAATGGCTCCATGGTTGATATGTACCTAGAAAGTGTCTTATTTGTAGAGATCTCCACCATCCCAATGGGACGGGTTCCTCCATGCCCCTAAGAGCGTTCAGAGATGGCCAGTCCTCTCCCTCTCTAAAATATTCGAATCTATCTCTCTCTGCCGTTATCCATTGTTTAAAGACTCCATCATTTCTCACATGACTAAATTCTGGGTGGCACAGTACAGACGTGAGTCTAGAGTACGTAGGAATCATGAAAGCTCTAGTCCAAAGGGCCGAGCAATAATGTGCTGTTGATCCCAGAGTGGGATGTGTCCCTATTTCCTTCTGGGATGCCGACAACAACCAGGGGAGCCTAGACAGGGGAACCGAGCAAGAAGCCTGCTCTATGCTTACCCATGCCTTCCCCTCCGCGTTTCTGCACCAGTCTACCATCCTGGCAAAGTGAACCGCCAAATGATAAAGTTTAAAGTTCGGCAAGCCAATGCCACCCTTCGATTTGGGTCGCGACAACAACGCTTTACTGATCCGGGCTTTTTCCCCCCCCCATACAAATGAGGTCTGGAGGGAGGAAACAGCCTGAAAGAAGGAGGCTGGGATTTTCACCGGGATCGCTTGTAGCAAGTATAGGAGACGCGGGAGGACATTCATTCTGAGCACATGGGTACGTCCTAACCAAGAGAAAGAGACCTTCGACCATCTCTCACAGTCCTTCCTGAGGTTAGCCAGCAGAGGCGGAAAATTTAACTTGAAGAGCATATCCGGGTTAGCTGTTAGTTTAATTCCTAAGTATTGGATAGATGTGACATTCCATCTGAACTTAAAGGAAGCTTGTAAGTCTTTTGCAGTCCCCGACAGTAGGTTTACATTGAGAACCTCCGACTTTTGAAAATTAATTTTGAAATGTGATAATCTAGAGAAGGCCTGTATTTCCTTCATCAAGTTAGGAAGGGATATTTTAGGTTTAGTCAGAAAAAAGAGGAGATCGTCAGCATAAGCTGCTATCTTGTGTTCTACCCCCCTGCTTCTATCCCAGTGATATCTGGGTTGGCCCTGACTTTCCTTAGTAGTGGTTCAATCGTGAGAACAAAGATCAAGGGCGACAAGGGGCATCCTTGTCTGGTACCGTTATGTATTGCAAATGAGTCTGAGAGACACCCGTTCACCCTGACCCTAGCTGACGGACCAGAGTAGAGGGCCATAATCCAGTTCATCATATTCGGTCCCAGTCCCAGATGCCCGAGAGTCTCCCTCAAAAAATTCCAATTAACCCGATCAAACGCCTTTTCTGCCTCTGGCCCTGTGAACCAAGTTGATTGCCTTAACCGTGTTGTCTCGTGCCTCTCTACCTAAAGTGAATCCCGCTTGATCTTTGTGTACGAACTCCCCCATGGTGGGAGCCAGTCTCGATGCTAAAATCTTTGCAAACAGTTTTAGATCCACATTCAAAAGCGATATGGGTCTATAACTTGCACATTGCGTCGGGTCCTTTCCCTCTTTCGGTATCACCACAACGTGTGCCCTGAGGGAGTCACCGTGGGGGGTTCTTCCACTTTTCAGGTCATTAAAATAATTAAGGAGGTGCGGGGTCACTATTTCCCTCAACTTCTTGTAGTAGATTACTGAGAATCCGTCAGGGCCAGGAGCTTTTCCATTTTTCAAGGAAGCGATAGTATCTGTGACTTCCTGCGTAGATATGGGTAGTTCAAGGGCAGCTACATCTGTCTCCTTCAGTTTCGGCATTGCTGCTCTCTTAATATAGTCTCTGATTTTGGGGAGGAACATCGGGGACTGCGTCAGAGAATTCTCTGTATCTACATTATACAGTGTTTCATAGTATTTCCGGAATGCCTCCGCCACCACTGGTGAAGGCTGGGCCACCTTCTTTGTCGCTGTCTCCCCTATGCTCGAGACGAAGGTCCTGGCCCTCTGTTGCCTCAGAGCTCCTGCCAAGAGTCTACTTGTTTTATTCCCGAATTCATAGAATTGACGTCTGCACTTTGTCAACCAGAACTTCGCTTTTTTGTTAAGTAATTTCCTTAATTCGTCACGTGTCTTACCCAGATCTCTCGCTACATCTGCATCTAGTTGTCTTTTATGTACGGTTTCTAGTGACCTTAACCTTATCAGTAACTCGTTCAACTCCCTATCTCTTTCCTTCTTCAGTCTCGCACCATTCTTTATCAGGATACCTCTTATTACACATTTGTGGGCCTCCCAAATCGAGCTTGGCGAGGTCTCCGGCACACAGTTCTCCCTGAAGTAATTAGACAGAGCCTGTCTTAACTCCTGTAAAGTCGTCTGGTCCTCTAGTAGAGCGGGATTAAGCTTCCATTGCCACTGTTTCGATGAGACCTGTGGAATCTCTATCTCTATGGAACAGAGAGCATGGTCTGAGAACGTTATATTGTCTATTTTTGTTTTCCTGATTAGAGTGATATCTTTGTGACTTATGAACAGGTAATCAAGTCTCGAATAGGAATTATGTACGTTCAAGTAATAGGAGTAGTCCTTATCATATGGGTGCTGCAGGCGCCACGTGTCTATAAGTTGATGGTCAAAAATAGTTCCTCTCATCCTTCTCCTGCCTGCTAATGAGATAGCATGTAACCCCGAAGATGTGTCAAGACCGGTTCTAATGCGACATTGAGGTCCCCCCCCACCAAAAGGATGCCTTCTGCAAATTCCCCCACTTGGTCCAGGAGCGTCTGTAACACCTCTGGTTGATGCGTATTAGGTAGGTACAGGGAGACAAACGTAAAGAGCCGCGACGCCACTCGGCCTTTTACCAGAATCATTCTGCCTTGCTGGTCACATTTTGTATCCACCATCTCCCACGGTACAGAGCGGGAGATGAGGATACTAGTACCTCTAGATCTCGGGTCCGGAGAGAGACTGTGGTAGGCATCCGGATATAGGTGACTTTGTAACTTGTATGGTTTATTAGCATTCAGGTGTGTCTCTTGTAGAAACGCCACCTGAATACGTTCTCTGTGTAAATAATTGGTCATAATGGATCTCTTACCTGGATCATGCAGACCCCGGACATTGATAGTGCCACACCGCAATGTAGATGTGCTTCCGGACGACATGTTTGTTGAGGCTGTAACGTTCCTCTCCCTCTCTCCCCAACCGTTGAAAGGGCAAGGATAAGAGGATAGGGGGGTAGGGCAGATAGGTGGTATTAGAATAGAAAAGTTGTAAGAGTGTGAAGGCCAAGAGAGGTGGGAATCAAGATAAGAAAAATCAAGAAGGTTAGAAAGCAGATAATTACAATAGTAGTAACACTTCACTGAACTTTAAACTTTCAACACAGTAATAAGAAATAAATCCCTCCGGCTCCTGCCGAAGGTTTCCGCTTCCACTCTAAATCGGAAGGGTAGTAGAAAGAGGACTTTGGTTCACAAGCCCTCTCTCTAACGGGTAGCGTGGAGAACTATTCCTCTACTCCTCGCATAGCCGACTTCATATTGGTAGAGTTTTCTGATTATTTCACCAGCTTGGCAATCATGAATATGCACAGATTATTACCTTACAGTTAACGTTCCTAATAGAATGCAGATACGTGACATAGATGAAGGTCTCGGAGAAGAGGTGTTACTGAAGGGGGGGGGGGGTGTTAGGAGAGCGTGAATCGCTTGGGAGGGGACGTTTAGTACCAAATAAGGGCAGGGGGATGTGTGGTAGTGTGTCGTGGGAGTTGAACAGGATAGAAGGGGGGGTAGTATGAAGTATATTGGCGTATTTACTGGGTTACATAAGATGGGGGTGTATGTCGGTAGAGCTGAGGGGGAGCACTTGGTTGCAGGATGAGACTGGTTAAAGGGTGTTGAAAAGTAGGATAGGAAGGTGGTAAGGTAGGGGCGATGGGAGGGATAGTAGTAGTAGGGGATGGCGGGAATTGTGGGAGGGTGAGGATATACGTTTGTGGGGGGGGCGGGGTATGGGTGGATGTTGGGTGGTGGAGGGGATGGGGGGAAGATGGGTGGGGGGGGTGTAAGGAGGGCAGGGGAAGGCACCGAAAAGAGCGATTAAACAATGTTATTCCTACATTCAGTTCTGTGGAACACATCCTAGACCTATACTAGCATTATGCTACCAAGGTAACTAGCTCTGCCTAGACAGGGTAACTATACAACCTCCCTTCCTCAGAGAGTATTACAAGTTCAAGTAGGGTTACGCCTTCTGTACCATTGGTTTTGGGGCCTACGACGATCAGGCTCCTCTCCTGAATCTCGACGTCGTCTGCGGGGATTCCCAGCCGGTATCTGTGAACCTCGGTCAAACTGCGGAGGTCGTGGGAGTTCTATCAACAGCCAATTGGGTACCGGGAATGGTGCGGTATTCAAGAAGTCAAAAAGCTGTGGGAGTTCCTCAGGTCTTTTGAGGAAGAATTGTTCGTCTCCCTTCTTCACTATGAGGTGGAATGGGTGACCCCAGCGATAGGAAGCCTCCAGCTCCCTTATCTTCCGTAACAACGGAGCGAGCAACCGCCTCATCGCTAGGGTGCGTGCTGATACATCCGGGAATAATTTGATTTCCGCATTGTCTAGGAATAGGCGTCCATAGTGCCAAGCATGCTGCAGGATCTCTTCTCTGTCTGTGTAATAGTGAAGTCTGCAGAGAATGTCCCTGGGGCCGGTCGCCCTTGAGGTCTGTTGGCGGGCCACTCTATGCACCCTGCCTATCATGACTCGAGCATCATTGGGTTTTTGGGACACTTTGTTGAAGATCTCAACTACCCTGGCCGGCAGTTCGGCGGCTGGAAAGTTCTCTGGAACCCCTTTTGGGCGTATGTTCTTGCGACGCCCTTGATTTTCTTGGTCATCCTGGGCTAACACTAGTTGTTGGATATATTCCTGAGTGCATGCCAGATTATTCTCCAGTTTAGAGACTTTTTGTGCAAGTGTGGTGTTAGTTTCCTCCAATTTTGCGGTGCGGGCTGTAAGTTTATCTATCTCGCCTCTTACTGCTGTTAGGGCTCTTTCCTGCGATGCCTCTAAACGCGCTGCCATGGCGTCAATATCCTGCTTTGTGGATAGTGATTTCAACAGGTCCATCAGTGTCTGGTCGCAGCCCATTAATGTGGTGTCTCTCTTATGTCAGAGTTTACGCTGTTATCCGACAGGTATGAGCTACGCATGGCCTGGTACGCAGTGTAGAAACTTGTAATAGGAGAGGTCATGTTCAGGGAGTTGTTGTTCTGTAGCTGAACTGTTCCTTCACCTCGTGCTGCTACCCCCTCTGTCTCCTGAATCTGCATAGTGGTGTATATTGTGCTGGGGAGACTGCCTGTGTTCATGCATACAGTCTGTGTTATGTCCTCTTCTTCACTCTCCCTTTCATCCCACACATCCCCGTCCTGCCACTGATCCAGGGTGACTGTGCTTTGAATTCCTTTGTCCTCCCCTCCTCTTGCTGCCTCTGGGACCAAGGGTGCTGTCTCCAAAGGCTGTATGCCTTCCTGAGCTCCCTTCACAGCGGTCTGAGCTGTGTATACCTTCTGGGCGCCTCCATTCTGACTCCCCCTCATGGCTCCCTTCAGACCCGGTACCTGTTTGTCACGGGACCTCCGCACTTCCAGCTCGCGGTCCTTCATTGCTGCCTCTCCGTCTGTCCTCCCGGAGCCAGTTAGTTGCTGCACCATGGGGGTCTCAGGGTGGTTCACCAGAGGGGGAGAGCGGTCCGGGGCAGTTTCCCTCGGCGTCTCCCGCCTCCTCTCCTCGTGCTCCTCTCCCTTTCCTCTTAGTGAGGAGCGGGCCGGCGCCATCTTGTGCTCTGCGCTCCTCTCTGCCTCCGGTCCGCCACCGGCTAGAAACCGGTCCAGCGGTGTCTCCCGTCTGTCCACGGGAATCTGCGGCGTGCACGACGATGCCCTCCTGCCTCTGGGCATGTCTCCTCGGCTGATAGCTGGGTTAAAATGTCTATTGTAATGTCGGCTATGGAGGAGCTCCTGGGATCAGCATCCACTCTCCTCCATAGCTAAGCCACGCCCCAGTTTTAACTGTTTAATGAACTTAAACCAACTTCACCAAACTGCTTTTGATCCAGAGGAAGGTAAAAAAAAAAGAAAATCCAAAATCCAAACATTGCCAATTTAGGATGTTGGATTAAAAAAAATTGTTCCAAGACTCTTCATATTTGGTCCGATACATATCCTGGATCAAAATCATGGCCAAATTGAACAGGAGTACAATAGAAAGTGAACATTTCAGTTCAACTATAGTAAGTTCAATACATAAAACAACAGAACATTCTAGATTTACAATGACAATACAGAAAAGAGCAAACCAACAAATAATTGACAGAAACATAACTATTGCTGTTTGCTAACACGTAGGATGTCAAACTACAGGCACCAACTTTACTTCAAAAACATTACGGTATTCACCGAGGTAATTTAAGCACATGTATATCACTACTTAGGAGAGTTTAAGGAAAATGGATTTCTGGGCTAAAAAGCTTTATTAATATAACAACAAGTAAGGAAATAGAAACATGCAATTATCAAAAATTCTAAGTAACGTATTTGCAAACAAATACATGGTAGGAACAATAGATAAACATATTTACATCATTTCATCCTGCCAGGATAGACGTCCATTTTCAGAAACAAAGTAAGATACAAAATTGTCCCTCCTTTGGCAGAGTTCAACAGTTGTCCTCAAGGTGTGCTCTTGGTATTCGTGCAAGTCAATTGGTATAGCTTCATCGAGGTCAAAGCGGTATCGCTCTCTCACTAGGACGAAATTGTGCAGGACAGCCCACGCTTTCACCACCTCGTCGATTTTCTCAGTTTTCAAATTGATGGCAGTTCCTAAAATCTGCTATTTCGTGGCCAGCAATCCAAACGCACACTCCACTGTGCGTCTTGCCGTGTGAGTCTGTAATTGAAAATCCTTTTAGTCCGAGTTAAGTCACGGCTAGAGTAGAGCTTGATGAGGTTGCCACACATTTGAAATGCCTTGTCACCAACAACATCAAAAGGTATTGGTGGTCCATTAGTGTTCGGCAGGGGTCGCAGCGATGGAAAGTTGAAATTGTTGTTATACAATTTTTGGCCCATGTCCTAATCTTTGAAAGCTTGGGAGTCATTTGAACGTCCAAATGAGCCTACATCCACAGCAACAAAATGACAGTCTGCGTCCGCAATCGCCATCAGTACTATCGAAAAGTATTTTTTGTAGTTATAATACTCGAATCTGTTTCCAGCCGGCTTCAGGATCCGAATATGTTTGCCATCCATGGCCCCCAAGCAGTTTGGAAATTGGCAAATCTCCAGGAATTGGGCAGCGCTGTCCAGCCATAGTTGAGTCGTGGGTGAGGGAGGAATTTTTCTCGGAGATCTTCACAGATGGCACGGCAGGTCTCTTCAACAATCCCAGACAGCGGCGACAATCCAATCCAGAACTGGAAATGCAAAGATAAAGTCTCTCCGGTCGCCAGGAATCTGACAAATAGAAAGGGAAAATCAATAATTTTGTTTTTCAAACAAATACATGATACTCACACGTATTCACAGGTCTTTCTTTTTAAAAATATATGTACCGCAGGGTCACCAAAAGCCGTTCTTCTGCAGAAATTGCTCGACGAAGCTGGGTGTCCTGCCTGGTGATCGATCCTTGGACACGTCGCAGCAACTCATCAAAGCTGTCTTCGGACATCCTGGTGTAGTCGTAGAACTTCTCCGGGTTTTCTCGAAGTTCGATGTACAATGAGTGGTATGCTCCACGGATCTCTCGAACTTCCACGATGGGGTGTAGTCAGACCTGACGATGACGTCTTCTTCTTCGTCCTTCTCTTTGACGATCTTCTTCACACACCACAGCAAAAGAAAAAGCCATTTTCAGTGAAAAATCAAGGTTCACATAGGTAGCTCTCCATGTTGAGATCCATCTTGCCTCTGTACACAGCAGTAAAGGCTGAGTTTTCCCTCTGGGCAGGGTCTATTAATGGTTCTGCCTTTAAGCCACGCCCTAGGGGCGTGATCTGTCATTAAAATACAAGAAAAGGCCAAATATGCACTTAAGGTTTATTGAATGCATGCGCACAAACAATGCAAACGCAAGCACAAACGCATCCATATGCATGTATATGCTGCATTTTTAAAAAAACTTGCGGATGATTATGCGGACATTATACGCTGGGTATGTATGCGTTTACATGTTTTTAGATGCGTATACACAAATGCTACATACACAGCCATCACAAATGCTAATGTTGGCCCAGCCTCAGTGTTACCTGCTGCAGATCTAGCTGTCCTCTGAATTAAGAGCTCTGTATAACACCGCCGGCACCACTGTGTACAGGAAAATCTCAATCAGTGATGGGGGATTGAGGAACTACATGGTAGCAGGTTTACTAATCCTCTAGACATAATCTCATGCTGATAAAACTGTGATTTTATCAAAACTACAGCAAATAATCCATTGCTGGAATCAGGGTCTCTGCTTCTACATCGTGACTCTATCAGATGACAAAAACCTAGTGAAATATTTTCTTTAAAAGGATTTAGGTTAGTTAACATTTCACATCGACAGATGTCTAGCTATATTTTTTTGTGACACGATATCGCAGTGATGTGTTAGCTGAGTCATTGAAACCTTTGCTACATCTGTATATTGATCCTTAATTCATTGCTATTTTGACCTAAGAGCTTATGTATTTTATCCCAATATGTTCATTATTTTTTAATATTCACTTCAGCAAGCTTTGTTTTCCATTTTGCACATGTCATATATAGAGAAAGAATAACTTTCAATGTGTGTAGAAATATGCTCGTGTAATGGAAATCTATTCTACATCAGCTAATGTATATATATATATGTCTTTAGAAGCAAATTTGCAAGTTGTTACACATTCCCAAACCTGTTGTCTTCCATTGTCTGCATTTTCATCCAAAATCTTAGTGGCACAGGGAACATATTCTCATTTTTATTTCAACTGTCTTCCTTTTGGCAGTCTAGGAAGAACCCATGCATCATCTGTCATGGCTTACATCAGCCAACAACGTCTGCAAAATGTTGATATCCAGTATAATTGTCACTGATGCTTAAATAAAATGAAACAGATTATTTCACTTACAGCATGCCAGAAGCAATGAGTGGCTTGAAATGAGGAAATAATATGCTCTGCATCCAAGTTCCACTCCAGTGTATATTCTGCTTTTGACACCTTAAAGCCTTTTTGTAAATATTAAAACTGAAAGGCTGTAATTCTTCGCAGGCCACACAACTGGTTGTAGTTTCCAAAAGGTACATTAGAATTTTCTCAGTGAAAAACTGCATTAACACCTTTATGCAATTCAAAATGCTATAGTACTGTGATTGTTAGAAAATACAATGAGAGAATAGCAAATACAGGTTATAAAAAGAGATGAGCGAACTTGAACGTGTTCACCAACTTCATATTCGGCAAGAACATGTCTGATTCAGTTTGATGATCGGAAACCTGAACACTTTCCGGAAAAGTCGGTGAACACGGCAAAGTTTGGGAAAAGTTTGACATTTAAAATGGCTCTAAAACTTAACCTGTTTATTTGGGGCCAAAACGCTCATTGGGAGACCTGTTGGCTGGGGACTACACCTAACCTATGGCTAGGAGTGTCCACAGCCATCAGGGCTTGTGTTAAGCGGTAGAAGTTTTGGGAATTTTTTGGAATATTTTTAAGCTTCCTAGAGTTTACAGATGTTTTGACACCTATAGGGTCTGAATTTTGGAAACATTGCATGATGTGGCAGCAGCCGGGATGTCCAGGAAGCTTAAATTGTCCTTAAAACATCAGTTTAAGAGATCTTTATATTTTTAAGGGAATTTTTTGTGAATATAATTTTTTTTTATTATTTTGAAAAATTTTCAAAAAACAGAACAAACAAACTCCATTATAAAGGTATTACAGGGAAGAGAACTAGCATCTCCAGGTAATGGAGTCTCATGCAGGGTTCGTATTAATTAAGGAAAAATAGATCAACATAAACACAAACTAGTGTAGCACACAGGTTGCAATTAATGCAAGTTCAGTAAAGAGTGAACAGATAATTGGAAAAATATAAAGTTATGGCAAGAGTCAATATTAGATGTGAACTGTAGTAGAGGGAAGGGGAATGGATGGTGCTCACCGAATGCTTGTAGGCCGTTGGTGCCAGGCAAGGATTTCTCGCCAATCCAGACTTCAGAGACACTTTGGAAAAAGCCGGCACCAGACAACTCCAATTTTCAAATTTTATTGGTCAAGGTGTTCAGTCATTAAAATCAGCGACCTAAGGGAGCAAGTCCCGCTGGACGCGTTTCGTACACGCAGGTACTTCATCAGCAGCATAAAATAAATGATTACAAAAATGCTTTATAAAACCAATACAAGTAGCTCCTCCCCTAAACCCAATTAAGCACTTGTCATCCTATAGGCTGGAGGGGCCTATCAATCAATTGTGTCTAATTTGTAAACCTGGTACATACAAAATAAACTGAATTGAACCTATGCATAAATCCTCACTATCATACAACACTTTGTACATGAATACATACAATACATATTATCATCATAATTTTGCCCATCATATACCTAGTGTCATTTAATAAAAGTATGTGCAGTCTGTACGGTAGTTAAGCCGTTCTGGGTACCTGGTATTGAGGGTCATTATCCAGAAAAATTCCTTCTCAAGTACCCTGTGACCCCAATCCCCCCCTCTTATATTTCTAGTAACCGGTCATGTGACTGTGACATCACGCCAGGTCCTGTGCATCAGAAGAAGAGACGCTGAAGCACTGCGGGCCTCGTGGATAGGTGAGAATGAAGATTTTTTTTAATGATTTTAAGGCCTGGAAAGAGGGGAACAAAGGGGGGACAAAGAGGGCGCGAATGAGGGGGACAAAGAGGGGGTGAAAGAGGGGGACAAAGAGGGGACCAAGAGGAGGAGAAAGAGGGGGGCGAAAGAGGGGGGCGAAAGAGGGGACAAAGAGGGGTCGAAAGAGGGGAGACAGAGGTGACAGGGGGCAAAGAGGGGAGACAGAGGTGACAAAGAGGGGGCAAAGAGGGGAGACAGAGGGGGCAAAGAGGGGAGACAGAGGGAGCAAAGAGGGAGTAGAGAGAGGAGGGGAGAAAGGTGACAGGAGGAGCAGGGAGAGGAGGAGAGGATCCAAACTGATGCTGCAAAATATCGGAATCAGATGCCTATTTGGCATCCGATTGCAGGCATCAGTTTGGATCCGTTGCTGTCCGAGGGGAGCTGCAAAAAGTCTGATCCCCTCGGACAGCTCAAAAACGCTGTGTGAAAGCAGCCTTAAAAGGGCATGATCAATGGCGATCACAGCATTTAGGAGGCTTGTAGAGAGAGTGTTCTCTCTATGCTACCAGATCCATACCCTTGCAATGTAATCACAGGGGCCTGATCATTGCTATGGAAACTTAAGATCATCATAACAAACTCTGCATCAGCCACCTATGTAAAGCCTGTTAGGTCATGTCAGGAACATGGTCTATAGGGCTTCTGTCAGTGCAGCACTGACAGTATTAATGTATTGCAATGCTGGTTTCATTGCAATACATTAGGACAATGATCAGAGTAATTAAAGTTAATATCACATGTAGAGACTGAGTAAAAATATTTAAAACAAGTCAAAATAAATTATAAAACTATTTAAAAAAAAATCAAAATAAAAAACAAAAAATGAACAAAATATAACATTAAATACATATATTTCTGTAAAAATATACAAAAAAGTACACATATTTGGAATCACTGCATCTGGAATAAACAACTCTATAAAACTATCTTCTCTTCAGTGATCACCATAAAATAAAATCAACAAAAAAAACTAGGAAATACGATGTCATTTCAACAAAAAAAGTGTAATAAAAGGCGATGAATAAGTCACAAGTAAATAAAAATGTTATTGCTGAAAACATCAGTTTGTCTAAAAAAAACAAGCTGCCATACATCTCCATCCACAGAAATATAAGTAAGCCATAGCTCTCAGAAAATGGAAAAAAAACATATTGGCCCAGTTCACATCTGGCTATGGTGCAGCATTGTGCTAGCGCAGGTGGTAGAGCAGTGCATGCGCTGCCAAGCACATCGGAGCGGAAATGAAGCACATTGCGCTAACCCTGCCGTTACTTTGTATGGACGAGCACAGGCAGACTGAACCCGGAAGCGCAAGTGTGAAAGCAGCTGTGTCACATTGCATGCACTAGTTCAGACGCATCGGAAACGTTGCTTTATGCGTTTACGGTGCATCCGGAGTAGTGCATGTGCTGTGGCACAGGCCTTTACACACTTGCGCTTCTGGGATGCGGTACGGTGTGCTCGCCCATACAAGGTAATGGTGGCGCTAGCGCAAAGCGCTTCATTTGCACTCCACTGTGCTTGACAGCACATGCACTGCGAAACCACCTGCGCTAGCGCAATGCTGCCAAACGCATCGGAGCTCAGATGTGAAACGGCCCATACTGTATACTGTATATAATGTGGTATTGCTGTATTCATATTGACCTGTAGAATAAAACTGTCTTATCACTTTTATGACACAATGAATGACATATGAAAACTCATAAAAACAATTTATGAATTGCTTTTTCTTTTTGATTCTGCCTAACAAAAAGCAGAACAGACAGCGATCAAAAATTATTATGTGACTCAAAATGGTATCAGTTATAACTCCAACTCATCCCACAAAAAAACAAGTCCTCACATTACACTGTCAGCAGAAAAATAAAAAAAAGCTATAGCCTTCATATTTAGTGATTGCAAAACAGTAGTTTTCCCAAGATATGATTAATAAATAAATAATTTTTTTGTGGGAAAAAGTAAACTTTTCATTTCTTTAGTTCCTGTGAAATACTTAAAGAGTTAATAATTTTCTTGAATGTGGTTTTGAGCAGTCTAAAGGTACCGTCACATGCTAGGATATAGGTGAACAAGATCGTTAGCTACGTCACGTGACCGCGATCCTTCCGACATAGTTAGTGTGTTGTCACATGCAAGGATATCAGAAAACAGATGAGTCCTGCACACAAAGAACAGGTCTGTAGGAGCCTGTTCACACCGCCAGCATATTTGTAAACAAAAAGCAAAATGCGACCAAAAACAACAGTACACTGCAGTAAAAGTATTAAATGCAAGTGCAGTATAAAAAAAGTGTATAACAAATACAGGGTACTTAGTCTATCCGTTTTTTTGCGCAAAAAAAGTTATATCAAGCCACGTCACTAACTTCAAAGTGTACCCATCTCTGACGCAGTCCTAACTGTTGTATTAAAAACCTGACTAGTGTGTATACTTACCAGTGAGCAGGAGCCAGAAAGGACAGTGTCTGAAATGGACTGAAGTTGACGGGGCTTTATGTGTGCAGGGCCCAGAGAGGGGCGGGAACTCCATCTCTTGCAAAGCAAGAGGCAATTAATTAGAAAACAGATGAGTCCTGCACACAAAGAACAGGTCTGTAGGAGCCTGTTCACACCGCCAGCATATTTGTAAACAAAAAGCAAAATGCGACCAAAAACAACAGTACACTGCAGTAAAAGTATTAAATGCAAGTGCAGTATAAAAAAAGTGTATAACAAATACAGGGTACTTAGTCTATCCGTTTTTTTGCGCAAAAAAAGTTATATCAAGCCACGTCACTAACTTCAAAGTGTACCCATCTCTGACGCAGTCCTAACTGTTGTAAGGATATCGTAAAGGCCCACGTCACACACACAGATATTTGTGCAGATATTGGTCACAGATCTCTGGTTGCAGTGAAATTATGGACACATTAATCCATTTATATACAGCCACAAAATGGAGCAATGTGTCCATGATTTCACTGCAACCAGAGATCTGCGAACAATATCTGCACAAATATCTGTGTGTGTGACGTGG
>JARQOC010000001.1:496895016-496940307 GCA_033576535.1 Allobates femoralis | reverse complement strand
AGGGCTTGATAGTCTCGCCCTTTAATGCCTATTGCGGCTCTACACCAGACCAACATTTCAGTTTTGGGAGGTATTACAATGGGTATTGGGTCACTTACCCTTACACTGCCAATTTCACCTCCGGCTATTTCTACCTGTTGTATTAACATCAGGGCTGTTATTTCTTGTTGCAGAAGTCTCTGTTGCCCGACTCTGGCAGTCTCGGCGATCTGCTGTAAGACAGTAATTACCTCGGAAAACAATTTTCAATTATATTCATTCCTAGCAACATTACTAGTTCATGTTCTCGCCGGTGAACATCTACAATTATAAACCCTGGTTCTTCAATTCTACCTTTCCAATCTGAATGGTCATTTCTCTGAATCCAACTTGTGGTTTTAGTTCACCATTGCTAGCCCATAAGTTCAATGCAATGTTAGATGGACCACTACTAATGTCTGAATAAGCCCAGTACCTTTTGTAGAGAACATATGGAATTGATGTTATCTGGGACCCGGTATCCAACAAGGCGCTGAAGGGAATGCCATCCAACATGATAGGGATGACTGGACGTCCTCCCACGAACTTGTTATACCAGGCTGAAGGACCTTGAGAGTTTATACCTGAGGAGAGGCCCGCCTTCCCAGGGGATACTTGTTTAAAGCACATTCCTGGGCAAAGTGATGTGGCCCCTTGCAACGGCGGCAAATGGGCTGTCCATACGGCTGGTAGCAGTTACTGGGTTGTCCTCTCATCACTTGGTACTTCCTGGGCATCATCCACAGGACATCCTGTTTACTGGTCGCCAACTCGATCTTGCGTGCAGGCTTGGATCCACGCAGCTCCTTGATGACTTTAGCCATGGAAACAACAGTGTCCGTCAGGGCATCTAGCTTTTGGTTGAGGGCCTCATTATAGATAGGCTCTCTGTGTTCTGCAACTGTCTCGGACATGGCAGATGTCACTGATGCTCCTGACCGCTGAGGTGCTGCAGTAGGGCCTTGAGTAAAGTTTATATCCCGGGGCTCCTCTGTCTGCTGGAGGCGGATGCCCCTATCTTTTTACTCGGCAAACGTCATTCCGGGATACTTGTAAACGTGAGATAAATGCGCATAGGGTCTTATCCTTTTAACAAAGGTTGTAGCGGTGTTATATTAGGAACTGCTCACCTGGTTCGGTAGTGTCACCCACAACCGGTATAATCGCCTGTAAGATGGCTTGTAGAGAATGGCTGCTGCAGGGCCGCACCTTCACGATAACCGTGGAAACAGGAATGCTGTAATGGGACAAAATGCCGAATTGCCCGCGCTGCCACCAGGAATCACCAGGAAACAAAGAGGAAGGAGCTCGGATAGAGGCTCTGAAACGCGTAGGATAGAATAAAGAAACATCTGCCCAGTTAACTCTTTGTTTCCTGGTGATTCCTGGTGGCAGCGCGGGCAATTCGGCATTTTGTCCCATTACAGCATTCCGGGATACTGGATAATCATCATACTCAACTGTCCACTGTGAGAAGGGGATAGGAGACCCTCTATGAACTGATCGATTAGCATTTTGTCAGCTCCCGGGGCTAAGGCAGGTTCTGCTAGTTTAAGTGCTTTGAAAGCTTCCTGCAAGTTTAAGGCATAGTCTCTTGCACTCTCTTTAGACTTTTGTTGACATCCAAAGAACCTCATTTTAGCCCGGGTGTCAGCACTGCATTCAAATGCTGCTTTAGTCCAGCCACAAGATGCTCTACACTATCTTTGTCTGTGTCCGGCCAGGACGTTACTTCACGCTGTGTGCTGTGTGTTCACACTGACCAGTTAACTGTCCAATAATCACACCAACACGCTGGGCTTCAGTTAGGGGGTACATAACATAGTACGCTTTTATCTTTGTAATAAAGTCATTGAGGGTATTGGGGCTCACCTGAGTATTTTGGTAGCCACATTGCTCCCGGAGTATACGGCATCAGGAACGGCATGATAGGTGCTGCTCTTTGCACCGCAGCACCACCGGGTGCTCCTCTGTTTTCCGGTGCTGCAGAACCACCGGGTGCTCCGCCTCTGCTCGGTGCCGCAGCATCTCCTTGTTGCAACATCCTGTGCCCCTTTAGTTAAGGTCGACCCTCCTGTCCGGATGTCTACTAAAGGTTCCGCTGTGCAGCAGGGATTCTCTTCCCCTCTGGATGACGTCAGAGCACTTTGCAGAGTGTCACCCACAATGACACGCCCCCTTTTCTTTGCACGCGTCGCGCGTTTTGGAATGGCAGCAATTCAATAATACAGTCCTTGTGGCACAGTTTAATTCTGTTTGCTGCATGCTCTGTAATGGCGGCAGCCTCAAAACAGTTTCTCACACAAATCACAGCACACAATGCCCAGTTTTCCGGGCATGGTAGATCCTGTTCATGACGCCAAGTTGTGGAGCCCACTCGGACGGGGTACTCGGTATCGGACTGGGGGATCACGGGGGTTATCATGGAGGTCTTGGTATGGACCGTGTCCCGAGCCCACAAGTAATGGGGGTTATTTACAGGGGATAAAGTCGTGACGCCACCCGTGGTATGTGGTCAGGGTGACTACCGCTGCTGCAGAACCTCCGGGGATGATGGATAGCAGCCTGAGATGCAACGGCTCTCCACGGGCAGAGCCTGGTTCCCCGGGGCAGTGTTGATAATATTCTGTAATTGATGCAGAGATGGGGTAGCAGTAGAGATGATAGTAGTTTGTGAGGGAAAGTAGGGCTTGAGCACAAGGATCACACAGACTCACGTTTTTTGTAGTTTTCCAAGTCTTTACTGCAGGTGTTGTTCAGTAAAGTACTGTCCACGGAGTCTGTACCGGGGCTGGGTTGCTCCCACACTGACTGCGTCCTTGGCTTCCCACTCCTGCGCTGTGTGTAACCCTGCTGCCGCTTTAGCTAGGCTGCCGGACCTGTCTCCTCTCACGGGTACCCACTTGCTAGGCAACTTGAGTCTTATCTTTGTGTTTCTGACCCCAACGTGTTGCTTCACTGTGGTACAGTGAAGATATATAACCTCAACTAGTGCGGTGTTTACTGTGCTGCTTGTGTCAGGCACAATTTTGGATCCAGTATCCGGTCTTTGCGCTCCTCTGGGGTGAGTTATAGGGTAACTCAGTCTCCCAGATGTGTTCCTCTTTTCCTCTTAACTCCTTCCCTCAGACTCTGGCTAGGCCTCGAATTGGGCAGCGGACTGTGGTGTGAGCCTAAGGCAGCTCCTTTACACCCAAGTCCTTCTTCCTCAGCTGTATGAGCACTGAACGGCTCACTTTCTCTCCACACCAGATTATATAGGTAAGCATCTTTAGCTTCCCCTTCTGGCCTGGAGGATCTAGTGTAGTGTTGTAGGTTGTGTGGGGAATTAACCCTAATGGTACCTTTACACGCCGCCACAACAGGATGGATACCAACGGCAACTTGACGTGCACGAGCACGGCCGAACGGTTACCAACGGGAACCGCACCCTCTATACACGCCGCCACAAGGTGCGCTACGCTACGCTACATCTACAGCTACATACATCGCCGGGTGTCGCAAGTAGCCGTCTGTAGCTCAGCGTACCAGCTTTACACACAGCCACCACAGAGTGATCTGGGAGCAACAAAGGCAGGACGTAAAACAAATAGGCGTGCCACAGACCTGTACGCCGCGCCCAAACCACAACCATTGGCCAACACTACGGAGTTGTGATTGGGCACGACGGAAAGGGCGGATGGCCGAGACGTGCCGTACTAGTGAACGGAGTGTGGCACGGAATAAGCGCTTGTGACATGGCGGAGCCTGGCGAATGCATCCAAATCGATGGTAATGGGTCACGCTAGAGCGGTGGCCAGTCACATATCCCGTGTGTATTAAAGTAGCGGTCCGGGGCTATGTGTACGTAGTACAAGTGTTTGCCGTGTCACGCACGATCAGCGCTTGTGACAGCCGCGTGTGCAGATTGAACTGAGGTGCGTTTGTGTGCCACACATTAGCGTCTTACAAAAGACAGTATGTGCGTTTTCTGTCAAAAATCTGTGACAACTGTGGCGAAGTATGTGTATGTATACAGGCTGAATGGGGTTTAATATATGTGCTGACAGATGTGAATGTAGTGGAACAGCTTCCAAGGCACCAAGTCAAAGATCTGTGTGACAGTGTATTAGCAAACACCTGACAAGAATATGTCCTGCATCAATGTGCTGTGTGCAGGGGACCCTCTGCCTACAACAAAATAAAGGATCATGTACGCACAATGGCCACAAACACTGTTGGGCAAAAGACTTTCCGAAAAACATGGCTACCCACACATATTGTGTGCACAATCCCAGCCAATAGGTGGCTATGACATCCCAGGCCCCCACCCAACCCTGCATCACATTGCCCTCCTCCACCAAGTAATCAGGCTCACACAGATGATGTTGGATCCAACAGAAAAAGGTTTAATATATTGCATGAATCTTGACCTTGTCTTGTGCAAACAAAATATACATAAAGTAAAAACATTGTAGAATTCAAGAGCAGGTGACATTCATCAGGGAAATTCAATGGATAAGCAAATCACCACACATTGCAAACTGTGGATGGAAAAAATACTAAAATAACCTAAACTAACTAACTAAATAACTACATAATGAAAACTCATGCACATAATGCAAACAAAGAGAATGGAAAAGGGCAACCAAACATTAAAGGGGTGCAGCTAACCTGCTGTCACCTCCATTGAAAACACAAAAAGCAACTCCCAGAGCCAGCCACATTATATGGCCTGGTCCTGCCAGCTCACTGCACCAGACCCATTGAAGTAGGAGCAGTAAGCTTCTCTACTGTCCCTGGCCTCCTGCCGAGTGCGGCCATGGCTCTGCGGCTGGAGTGGCACAATCACATGGGCCTCATCACGCCAAGACCCTGGACGGAGCTCCCCTGTTGTAGCGTCTGCATTATCTACATAACCTCCTGGCGTGTATGATGCCCTATCCCTACGACGCAGGAAGTTATGTAGCACACAGCAGGCCACCACTACCGCCTCAATAGACTCCGGTTTCATATGTATAGGTGTATGAAAAATCCGGAATCTATTGGCCATTATCCCAAACGCATTTTCAACTACACGGCGGGCCCGGGATAGCCGGTAGTTGAAAATGCGTCTCGCAGAAGTAAGGGCCCTCTGGGGATATGGCCGCAGTAGGTGCTCCTGAAGTGGGAATGCTTCATCCGCCACAAACGCAAAGTTGAGATGTTCGGTCGTGTGCTCATTTGAGGGTAAGTTTAGGCCACCATTCCCTAGTAGTGTTGCCAAGGAGCTTAGGGCAAACACCCCCCCATCTGAGTTGCGACCAGGCATTCCAACATCCACGTAGAGGAACTCATAGTTGGCATCTACTACAGCCATGAGGATTATACTACAATACCCTTTGTAATTGTAATACAAAGAGCCAGAGTGGGCAGGTTTGGTAATCCTCACGTGCTTACCATCCAATGCCCCGCCACAGTTGGGGAAGTTCCACCGGGTTTCAAACCCTTGGGCCACTTCCAGCCATTCTGCAGCGGTTAATGGCATTTTCATGTAGGCTGGCTGCAGAGCTCTCCAGATGGCCCAACACGTTTCAGGGATCAGGCGGCTCAGCAGGGGCAGGGAGACACGTGACACGTATGTGAGGGATGTCATGGACTGCCCTGTAGCCAGGAACCGCAAAGTGATCGCCAACCGCTCAGCAGCTGATACTGATGGTCGCATTATAGTGTCCTGACGCGCTATCATTGGCCCTACACGCTCCAATAGGAAGGTGAAACAGTCCTCGGGCATACGGAGATAGTTTCGGTAATCATCAGGACAGTTAAGCTCCAGCTCCCGCAACAGCTGCATGTGGCCCCGGGTTTCCCGCCTCAGAAGCCAATCACGGGTCCACATCCGCCGCTGTCTGCGCCTCATCAACCTTTCATACCGATCCTGATACCACATTTGCTCTTCCACCAACGCAAGAGCCACGATAACATTGCGGTCATGGATATTCTGCATCCTCAATATCAGCACCTGTAGATGAGAATACACAACATGAGTACATAGACCAAAATGTGGGCAAGTCAGCAGGTTCAGCAAGCCACACCTCTTTTCGATTACACACTATAGCCAAGATGATGGGATCTCTTGTGTGGGCCCAAAACACAACCCTGAAGCAAGGACGGCAAACACCCAGTAGTCACCCCAAACAACATGGCACACGGCGATTGAGAGTGGCCTCCTCTACATCAACGTCAATGGGAGCTCCCAAAATTCACACATCTGCACCTAGGTGAGTTAGAAAGGGACATGTGTCACCAATAATGTTGGTCAAACAGGTCCCATAATCCATTACACAGCCCATAATGTCTATTGATTACAGTAAAAATGAGAAGAATAACGAATGTGACGTACCCCGATATGGAAGGTTGAGGAAGGCTACATGAACCAAACAACATTGCACATGACTGCGGATGGTTACCTATGGTGTAATTGGTTTTTGAAGGTGTCATTTTACATACACATGTATGCCATGTCTGGCGCCCAACACCTCAAAGCCCTGTGTCATCCCATTCCCGTTGGACACAGTCTCCATTGGCCACAACCAGTATGCAGAAATCGATCCAGTCGACATGAGTGACACAGTTCCGTCTACAGTCATGCATCCATTCTCCTGTATGTTGTCTGCAAACAAACACAGCAATGTATCTGAACAAAAGTGTCAAGGGCCACACAAAATGCCGTATCCTAACCCACACACTACACTATATGTCGTCCCCTACAATACAAACCCCTATATCGGCCGCTACACCAGTCTCCGGCGCTCTCCAAGAACATCAACATATGCACCCCACCCTGCGCCAATTCCATGTGTGTCCACAAAAACTTACCTAATGGGTCTGGCCAGCAAGCGTAATGTTTGGCGGGATGGGCAACTTTTAAAGGGCCGCCAACCTATCACGATTCAGCGATCTCCACCAATTAGCGGAAGGCTAATCCGCACCCAGGTGCCCCTTCAGGATGTGCATTATTGTGTCCGCTGTGATTGGTGTCCCGGACTATAAAGGCAGGTCAATGGCCACTGCTCCGTGTCCAGACGTCGATGTGCATTGAGCTACTAGTGTCCTGTTTGACTTCTGTTGCTCTGACGGTAAGCCTCTTTAGCGGTTTGTAAGAAAATGTAATGAACGCAGCTGGTTCTGGCACAGGCAGCTTAGGCGATGTGTGTATGGCCATGTTTGAAGCGGCATGCAAATATTTACCACGTAATATTCAATATGTGAACCTTATTCTGTGTCGCCCAGTAGCCACGTAGTGCCTCTACTTATGTAGTGTAAGTATGTATTGCACCTTCTGCTTTGTGGCAATGGTAAAAGAGCACGCTGTTATTTCTTTGGCTGGTACTTAACATCAACATTTCAGGGGTGGTAGAATTGTGGCGGACATTCCAGGGATGTTGGGTACATGTGTTAAAATGGAACTTCCACGTCTGGAGGAACACCTACATGATCATCTGGGTGCACATTACATGTAGTATGTGCAGTGTTGGCACACACCCAGGCCGCCTTTCTGATATAGTGACCCCTTACCATTGTGGACACTGGCCAGGTACTAGTTAGCACACAACGTGTTAGGTCACATGTTGCCCTCTACAGGTATGTACGCACACACCGTGTCAAGGTGTGTTGCAATAGGTACATTGGGGACAGAAATCATGTTTGAAACATCTGTAGGTGGACACCGATATCCGGTGCTTGATAATGGCTGCATACATGTGTTTGAGTTAGTAGCGGTATGAGATTGAGAAAATGCCCCACTCATGCCCAGTTTCACTCCACAAAATAGCTGCATAGATGATCACTGTAGAAAGTTTATGATTATGTGTATGATTGTGGCAAGTTTTGAAATGTCGGTATGCCTTGTGTTGTGACAGTTTTTTTTGTTTATTTTTTCATCGGCAGATGCCGAGGGGTACTGTGGAATTGGAAACCCAGCTTCTCACGGAGTATCAGCGGCACGAATGTTTGTGGCGCAGCTCGCTGCCCGAATATAAAAATCGGGCAGCGAGGGCCGAGGCCTACAGGAGTCTTGTGGCTCTGGCAAATCGCTTGGAGCCAAGGGTAGGCAAGACGTGGGACCAGCCTATGGTGGCACTTAAGATCAAAAACATGAGGTCGGCGTTCATGCGGGCTCACATTCTGTACCAGCGTCGTCGCTCAGGGGCTGGAGCAGAGGAGGTACCATCACCTACCCTATGGTACTATCCCCTGTTCACCTTCATCCTGGGCGAGGTTCGCCCGCATCGAACGACCACCAACTGCCCCGTTGCTGCGTCCCATGTAGGCCCGGCTGCATCACCACCTGCGCCACAGGAGGTGGGTAATTGTGTGACAGTGGTGGCCCACAATGTTTCCTTCACATGTGTGCTTCTATAAATCCTTCACACCAAATGTGTTGCCATATTTACCTCCTTGCTGCGGCACACCTTGGGGTGTCAATCTATCTGCCCTCCTTCCATGACTTACCAGACTTTTCTATTCTATGCTTCCAGCCGTATTGCAATGTTGCTTCTTCCACAACATCTTGGTATGTTTAGGTTAGTTATTTAAGGGTTTCAAGATAGCAGGTGGTTTGTTCTCAAACAGCCACATAGTACCATGTAGTAAATGGTGCTGTCTCACATGTGTGTTGGCTTTGTTGCCAGTGGGTTAAAGGTAATTGAGTGAGGGGTGGATTCTCACCATAAAGGACTCCTAATGGGAAGGTGCCCAATATGTGTCATTGGCCAGCACAGCCCCCAGTATCAAGGTGTTGTGGTGACATGTCCTAATATTGGCTTACGGCTCCGTGACAAACAACTAATTATGTATTTAGCTGAGCTCCTGGAATGGTCGAGGTGAGTGTACAGGAGAACCACTGGTGTTGGGGTCTTGAACCTTATTTGCTTTACTGTGTTATTCCTCATTTTCCATTCTGCTAGTTGGCCTTGGTGTGTGTGGGAGTGGTATATAGAGTCCTGTTGTGAATGTATACAGTTGATATAGCCTCCACTAATGGTATTTTTTTTATTTTTTCCCCACCCACAGGCCCCAGAAGAGGACGGCTCCATTGCCGAGGATTCTGTTGCTGATGATGCTCAGCCCATGACATCTGGGGCTGAGCAGGAGGGCGCGGCGAGTGATGTGGGTCCAGGCCCAGGTCCCAGCTCCGGGATCCGTCGCCGCCGACGTCCTGCACCACCTGAGACGGAGCTGGCGACCTGGGCCCGACGCGTGTTGTTGGATGAACAACGGACCCACATGGACCCCGACGCCCTCTACATGAGCAACAGAATGCGAGGGATGGAGCCGCTCCAGAAGAAGATCCTTCTGAGGGTGTTCCACAATGCCGCTGATGCTGCCGATGATGGGGCCCTTCAATGGGGCTGCCACGTCCCCTCCCCCATGCAACACACCTTGTGGCCCCTTTCACCAGCTGCCCCATCTTGGCCCGTGAGAAGACCGGCCCCGCCACAGTCACCCCATCCCCCCTTAACACATCGTCGTTCAACCAGACGTTCTGGGGCAGGTCGGGGCTGCCCTCAGAGGAGGGGGGATGCGGCATTGTCAGAGCCGACAGAAGAGGAGTAATTTGGACACTAGTAGCCAATGCACAGAATTGGCAGTCTGGACTTTATAATTTCAGGAATTGCGTTTTATATGTATATTTTGTTGATTTATTTTTGGCCAAAATTACTGGTTTTTTTGTTTATTTTTTTTGCCACTAAAATTCTATTCTTTGTAATTTATTTTAAATTCCAGCCTGGAATAAATTTTATTTATTAACACAATTGTGTATTCATTTCAGAATAAGGATTGTGTGGGTTTTTGGGGGTGAATGTAATTGTGGCCAATAATAGGTTTCCCCAAGCCACACAATATGGGCCAGTGCTCGCTCAGCAGGATCACCATCGGTTCATTTGGAATGTCTTAGCACATTCACAAAGGGATGTTGTGATGTGCCTCACATAGTTAGGTTATGGTGAGGTTTGGTCACCAAATATTAGTAAGGTCACATGAAGGAGCGTATAACAAAGTTAGAACAGCATTGTATTGTAAACATACATGTGTCACAGACATTTGCCATCATACAAGGAAGGCTTAGGCCAGATGGGGCTAGCCAGTCCACACTTGTGATGGTCCCAATGTGGGACAGTATAGCGATTGTAGGCCAGATGGGGCTACCCAGTCCACACTTGTGATGGTCCCAATGTGGGACAGTATAGGGATTGAAGGCCAGATGGGGCTAGCCAGTCCACACTTGTGATGGTCCCAATGTGGGACAGTATAGCGATTGTAGGCCAGATGGGGCTACCCAGTCCACACTTGTGATGGTCCCAATGTGGGACAGTATAGGGATTGAAGGCCAGATGGGGCTAGCCAGTCCACACTTGTGATGGTCCCAATGTGGGACACTATAAGAAAAGAGCCCAACGGGGGCCAAACATAAAAAAAAAACCAATATTTTCAATTTTGCAAGGCAACAAGCCAACGTGTGCAAATTTTAGGGTCCAACAAGGACAACTGTTTGTGGGGCCATGTTTGGCCAGGATACAATGCATCCCTCGAATTCATGGGTGTGAACCATGGTGTGGGTGTAGGTCCGCCAGCATTTGAGCCAGGCGGCCAAGGTCCTGCAGGCCACGCTGTAGAGCCGTGGTCAAACGGCCCACAAATGCCTGATGGGCCTGGATGAATTCCTCCATGGTAGGGGCACCTGTATTGGGAGTAAACACAAACTTTAGTACACACTCGTCACTGCTGATGGTTAGTCATGACTGGCCGCAACCATCCACTTACCCTGTTCCTCCAAATCCAGTTCACCATCAGACGGGGAGGGAGATGGGGTCAAGCTCCATCCATATGAGCCCGCACGTTCACCATCTGGAAAAAGGGAGAACCAACATGGTTTACTTTGTTTACATAAATTGTTTGGCCCCAGGTGAAATTGAAGCAACAGTGTGCAGGGTGTGTGTGGCAACATAACACACTTACCACCATAGTCACTGTGTGGGGACATGGTCACCCCAGGACTCGCCACTGAGCTGGAGACAGTGGGAGGTGGTGTTACTCCCGGGCTGGGGCTCCGTGGCCACATTATGTGGTTCAGGGGTAACAGTGGTCCTGGGCTACGGGGCAAAGACTCCTCTGGGCCGCCAGGTACTTGCTGCTCCTCGCCCTCCTGTGGGGAGTTGATGTGTTCCTCCAGCAGCCAGGCAGATGGGGACAGCTGGTCACACTCCAGCGGGCTGCCAGGTGCGGACTGGTCCTCCACGTCCTCTGTCCCGGTGGGTGACGGGACGTCTGGCTCCTGAGGCCCGGGGGAAGGTGTTGACCCTGGGGACAAGGGTGCCACTTGAGGCTGATGTGGTGGGGTTCTTGATGGGCCACCTGGGGGTGGGGCATGGGGCCCTTCTTCTGATGAGGATTCAGCATCTAGTTTGAAATTTGAACATAAAAGACGTAATAAGATCATGCCTACACATTGTTGTCCTACAAAGAGCTTGTGTGGGTATTTATTTGACGGCTATGGCTGGGGTCACACACACACAGATATGTGGCCAGATATTGTTGACAGATCTCTGGTTGCAGTGAAAGCATGGACACATTGTTCCATTTTGAGGCTGTCTCCAAATGTCAACATGGGACCATGATTTGACTGCAAACAGAGATGTGCAAACAATATGTGGGCAGATATCTGTGTGTGTGACCCCAGCCTTACTTAGCATCAACCAGGTGATGCTGGATGCATACACTCATGTTGTATGCATGTACTGTGCGTGTGAGCCATTTTTAGGGCTGACTGGATGAGCACAACACTGTGAAGATGTGTTTGATTGTGTAGGCCACACTGTCCCTTGTCATATGTTTCCATCATTTTTTGTGTATTGTGGGACATGCACATGTGGCGGTGTGTGTTTTGGGGCAACAATTACTCACCACGCAGCCTGCCAATCCTGGCACGGATGTCCAGTATGCGACCTGGGCATTTGTGCTTCAAGTCAGCGATCTTTTTTTGGATCGCTTTTACTGTCCTCTGTACCCCCAGTTTGCAGAGCAGGGCCCGCTGGATCCGCCGCACGGTGCACCGATTGCGCAGCCTGGGGTGGCGGTGGTGATGGTGGCCCCAATAGTCCCGACGGTCACAATGATCAATGAGGATGATCAGCTCCGCCATCCCCCATGTTGCGGCGCGGTGCACGGCTGCCATGACTGCTATGGTGTGTGCAGAGGCGGGGCTGGCACCTTGCAGGCAGAGTGAAAATGAAACCAACGTCATGACGTCATTACGACCGCTGTGGGGGTGACGCACCTTTATAAGTAGGCCAACACGCAGTGACTCGGCCGACACACTTATGCGGCCCCTACTGCAGAAGACACACAGTGCAGTCCGTACAACACGGCTCTGATCTGTCTACTGGGTAATCTCCTCCGATGTGGTATGGGATTGTGTGCATCTGTGTGCGCGATGCGCGCACTGCCAGACCCGGAACACTTCTACGGCAGCTGCTGTGCAATAAGCCAGAGCGGTACGTAACACACACTTGTGCGCTGTGTCCCGCATTATTCGTTTTCATGTTGATATGATGTGCACACTGTATGTAGATCATGGGCCATTTATGAAATTACGTTCAAGTGTGTGTCCGCGTAATTGTACTACTATCTGATCGTGCATACGGCGCGTATGTGTAGTGCTGAAGGGACAGCTCATCCAAGATGGAGGGCTGTGAGGCAAGGGCCAATCGTAACGCAGCATCTTCCACCAATGATCGCTGAAGGGGCGCGGTATCACGCAGCATGGGTGACGCCTTAGCTACATTGCAGCTACATCGCCGGGTGTCCAGAGTTCCCTTCTGTAGCTTCTTTACACGCCGATACAGCTCGCTACAATCGGCGATGTTGCCATATGTTTATGGGCAGTGCACGGATGCAGAGGTATCTGTAGCCGGCTGTGTCGTCCCGTCTTCAGACGCCGCTACTACGGGCGATATTGGCTCGACAAGCTACATTTGTAGCCTGTAGCGGGTTGTATCCATCCTGTTGTGGCGGCGTGTAAAGGTACCATTAGGGTACCTTTACACACGGCTACATTTGTAGCTTGTCACCAGGTAACTTACTGGCTGCAGTGAAATCATGGATACATGATTCCATTTGTACACAGCAACAAGATAGAACCATGTATCCATGATTTCACTGCAACCAGTAAGTTACCTGGTGACAAGCTACAAATGTAGCAGTGTGTAAAGGTACCCTTAGTGTTGTTACTGTGGCAGATTAACCCCTGGGGTGCCACAATAGCACATGCAAGTGAATGAGTACTGTTGTTACCGTAGTATAGTATTAACTAATGTCAGCATCATGTAACAGGAAAGCACTCACAGTGTAGATAGAGGTGGAGGTGGTCACACCATAATATATGCAGCAAATGAATGTACCTTATTATTAATGATAGCATCATGGGCGTACCCAGGATCAAAACTAGGGGGGGGCAAGCCATGGTTGTTACCGCCTACTATGGTACTCTGTCACACCAGCCGGAACGTCATATCCGGACTGGTGCATTGTGGGAGCTGATCACATGTTCGGCCGGGCTCCGGCGCATGCCCAGTGCACATATTGAAGCTGCTCGTACATGTCATAAGCCCCCACAATGCACAGGACCGGATATGACGTTCTGGCCGGCGCGTCAGAGTACCACAGGAGACGGGAGTTTCAAAAAGAGGAGGAAACAATAGAAGGAACGCTGATGCCCTTTAAAGTGAACCTATACTGGACAACATGTGCTCATTACATACACATCATACATGTTTTTTTACACAGAGACACAAGCCACACACATATACACAAACAAAAGCCAAACACACACAGAGACACAAGCCACATATACACACAGACAGACAAAATCCACACACAGGCAAGCCACAAGCTACACACATAGACACAAGCCACATACACATGCCACACACAGACACAAACCCACACACAGACACAAGCCACACAAGCCACATACACACAATCCACAGGCACAAGCCACACACACAGAGACAAGCCACACACACACAATCCACACATAAGCCACGCACAGACACAGAGACAAGCCACACACACAGAGAGAGACACAAGCCACACACACACAGAGAGACACAAGCGACACAGACACAAGCCACACACCGCCACAAGCTAAACATACAGACACAAGCCACACACAATCCACACACACAATCAAAACACACAAGCCACGCACACACAGACACACAAGCAACACACAGACAAATGCCACACACAGACACAAGCCACAGACACAGAGACACATGCCACACACACAAGCCACACACAGAGACAAGCCACAAGCCACACACACAGAGACAAGCCACACACAGACACAAGCCACACACACAGACAGACACAAGCCACACACAGAGACAAGCCACAAGCCACACACAGAGACAAGCCACAAGCCACACACACAGAGACAAGCCACAAGCCACACACACAGAGACAAGCCACAAGTCACACACACAGAGACAAGCCACAAGCCACACACACAGAGACAAGCCACACACACAGAGACAAGCCACACACACAGAGACAAGCCACAAGCCACACACACAGAGACAAGCCACACACAGACACAAGCCACACACACACAGAGACAAGCCACAAGCCACACACACAGAGACAAGCCACAAGCCGCACACACAGAGACAAGCCACAAGCCGCACACACAGAGACAAGCCACAAGCCACACACACAGAGACAAGCCACACACACAGAGACAAGCCACACACACAGAGACAAGCCACACACACAGAGACAAGCCACACACACACAGAGACAAGCCACACACACAGAGACAAGCCACACACACACAGAGACAAGCCACACACACAGAGACAAGCCACAAGCCACACACACAGAGACAAGCCACACACACAGAGACAAGCCACAAGCCACACACACAGAGACAAGCCACACACACAGAGACAAGCCACACACACAGAGACAAGCCACAAGCCACACAGAGACAAGCCACACACACAGAGACAAGCCACAAGCCACACACACAGAGACAAGCCACAAGCCACACACACAGAGACAAGCCACACACACAGAGACAAGCCACACACACAGAGACAAGCCACACACACAGAGACAAGCCACACACAGACACAAGCCACACACACACAGAGACAAGCCACAAGCCGCACACACAGAGACAAGCCACAAGCCGCACACACAGAGACAAGCCACAAGCCACACACACAGAGACAAGCCACAAGCCGCACACACAGAGACAAGCCACAAGCCGCACACACAGAGACAAGCCACAAGCCACACACACAGAGACAAGCCACACACACAGAGACAAGCCACACACACAGAGACAAGCCACACACACAGAGACAAGCCACACACACACAGAGACAAGCCACACACACAGAGACAAGCCACACACACACAGAGACAAGCCACACACACAGAGACAAGCCACAAGCCACACACACAGAGACAAGCCACACACACAGAGACAAGCCACAAGCCACACACACAGAGACAAGCCACACACACAGAGACAAGCCACACACACAGAGACAAGCCACAAGCCACACAGAGACAAGCCACACACACAGAGACAAGCCACAAGCCACACACACAGAGACAAGCCACAAGCCACACACACAGAGACAAGCCACAAGCCACACACACAGAGACAAGCCACAAGCCACACACACAGAGACAAGCCACAAGCCACACACACAGAGACAAGCCACACACACACAGACACAAGCCACACACACAGACACAAGCCACACACATACAGACATACAGACACACACATACAGACATACAGACACACACACACAGACATACAGACACACACACACACAAGCCACCCACATACATAGGGCGGGAAACATCTTGGGTAAAGGTCTTGCCTGGGTGGGGGAGGTATATGCCTGCATCTCCCCTCCATATAGAAAGTCTCCAGGTGGGGTGGGCGCAGAGCCCCAAGGGGGTCAGAGTGGATCTGGGAACTGACCTGCTCCACTGTCAGTGCTGGAGATGGAGCCTTCTCAGAGCACGCTCGTGTCTGCAGCTGTGCGGTCTGCGGTGGTCTCCAGAGGTGCCTCTCCAGCGTTTTCCATGCTGGATGCGGCTGCCAGCTCAGATCCGGGGCCCTCTGCCTCCGCCATTCAGGGGGATCCAGGGGAGATCGCAAGGTGGGTCGCAGGACCTGATCCCACCAGCCCTCACCATGATGAAGGAGCTGCAGGAGAAGAGCACTTGCCAATCAGCTCTTCAGGTTGATGTGAGAGTGTTCATTGGCCAGTGTTCTCCTCCTGCAGGACACGCCCCCTCCCTGAGTTGTTGAACTGGCTGGAGGGTAAAAGCTAAGCCACTGCACGGCTGATAGCACCTTCCCCAGTAAGCGGCAACAGCCGGCATGTAATAAAACGACCCTCCGGCCACTGCTGTCCCCATTTTATCAGCATCTGCCACCTGCGGCAACCAGCTCAACTGCGCCCCTGCTTCTAGGGGGGGGCAACTGCCCCCCCCTGCCCCACGCTGGGTACGCCCATGGATAGCATTACATTAATAGCAAATAATCTCAGTATAGGGAGAAGTGGTCACAGCATAACGTATGTAATTAGACAAACAAGCAGCACTTATAGCAATTTATACCCAATAGGTCCAGGAAGGAGCTTATAGAAAAAAAACATCACAGCCACAATTATCCCATAAAAAGAAGGTCCTCAGGCTTAGAGACTACATCTACCAGAATCAGTACGTATGATTCATACAACAGCAGCACACTAAGTTAAATGTCATTAGATACCAATAATAATCATTATCATTATAGTGATAAAGGACAGAGGGACTGTGCAACAAAAAGACCCATCTAGAAAACCAAGGATCCCCTGAAACCAATCAAGCATCACCAGCAGGAACAAATTAAAAACTATATAAAGTGGCATCATAATAGTCAAACAACACCAATAATTACCTCCCTATTCGTTCCATAATAAGAACCGTAAATGAGAAACTGAAAGAGGGGCTACATACAGAAACGACCACACCAAGATCACAAGATCAATCAGGATTATTACAACCACACCCTACACCAGCCTAAACAGGAAGCTGAAACGCCAGTGAAACCATCCATCATCTCTTAAAGGGAAACACAAATAGCTAAATGCTATATAGAAAGTAAAACAATTTGTATCATTTTTTACCGAAAAAGGTTTTAAAACAAGTTTTTTATTTACCTGTTGTACAAATAATGTGACTCACCGCGGCCGGCTGACTCCGGTTTAGACAGGCGATTCTTCTCCTTCCTTGTCACGGGTGGACCGCGCCTGCCGGTAGTGGGGCCCGGTGTAGTGCAGATCAAAAGTGAAGACGTCTTACGGGAACAGATTAAGGGGTTTTAATTTGTTTTCTTCGTGACGCCACCTATGAGTAGTTCGGTAAGGGCTACCGACGCTGCGGGACCCCCGGGGGATGGACAGCAGCAAGATGTTACGCTCCCCACAGGCTGAGCGGTGATCCCCGGGGCTGGAGCTGCTCAAGATGTTGTGCGGCAGCTGCGGTTATCTTTTAGTTAATGACGGACAGTTCATAAGGAATCAAGGACACAGACAGTCTCTATAATGGTCTTTACTGTAACCAGCAGGCAATACATGGTATACAGTGGTTGAGTAGTAGACCGGGTGGACTCAGCAGTGATGGTGTCCCTTAGAAATCCGTAGTGCTCCTCCATTCTACCTACTTAGTTCCTTCTTGCCAGCGTCGCCCAGGAATACCAGGTCGGGTACGGGGAGGCTGCTTCAATGCCCTATCCATGATGTACGTTCTGGATGTTTTGGGGAGCCTTGGATCCCTCAGTGGGTACACCGCTGGTTAGATGACTGGAAACTGGCTGGTGGTGGGGTGCTCCTGTAAAGCTGATCCTCCACTCTTCTGGTTCGCGTGGCAGAGGTGAACTGCTGCCAGCTTCGGTACCAGTGAACCGGCTGTGAGTTGTGGGCACGGGAGTCTTTTGGGAACCCGTGTAGATATGCCCAATCCCGGTGGTTAAGGCCTCAGGTGCTGACACCCGACCGGTGACGGCCCAGGGGCCCGCACTGGGTGCGGAGCCCCCGCTCCTCTCCAAGCTCTAGTCTGCTCTCTTCAGGTTCTAGACTTCAACTCCAACTATCTAGACCATTGTGTGTTCTCCTGCACTACCCTAACACTCCGCCCACCAGGACCTAGGATTGGCCCTCTATTCTAGGTGTTTGCATGCTGGGTTGGATTTCTAAGTTAACCAGGTCATTGCTGAGTCAGAGGATATTGCGGCTGCAATTGTGGCTGCAATACCCTCCTGTGACGCACTCGTTGCGGGGCGCCACACTCCCCCTTGGTTGAATACGCTTGTCCCCAAGCGTCTCACTACTCACATTACAGAGGTTTTTATATTTTATATTTTACAACAGGTAATACACTTTTATTAATGACAAGTCATATATGCATAAAAGTGAGGTAGATAAACAGGTTAACACGTTGCGCGGACTCGGCGGGCGGTCGGCTGTCCTTAGAATAAAAGTTCAGGCTGTAGCCGCCAAGTCGCGGTGTTAAGGTGCAAACAGGAAGAAGTCTCGTTTAATAGCAAAGTTCAAACAACAACAGTCTCTTATGGAGGGCAGTGTTCCGGACTCGTATAGCGAACCACCCATCACGGCATATATGGCGCTCATAGGTTACTATGTCCCCTCTATACAAGTCTCGGTTTGGATGGCCTCGCGGTAGGTGCGATTCCACATCACGGCGCCCCACAAACACTTCAGTATTCATACCCTCCTCCCTTACGAATCCCCACCCGGTGGACAAGTTAAATGTGCTTACCCACCCGGTTTTACGGAATTGTTCAGGCAATGGAGAATGGCGGCGGGCCTCGGCACGAGCCTGCATGTTGGCTTGCAGTCGAGTGTGCCACTCGTCTCTCCGGATACGACGTACCTCTTCGTCGGAGTGATGCGGCGTGTGGATAAAGTCACTACGGCGTGCTGGTTGTTGAACCGCTCGAGCTTGGTGGGCAGTCTGGAGTGGAGCCCGGTTCAACGGAACCGGAGAAGATACTGTTGCGGCGGCACCCGACCAGTGCACCCGAGCTGATCGCCCGGCAGAAGGGTTCCGTGTGTCTCCCCAGGCGAACCCGGTGTAGAGATCCTCAGGTGAACTGTAGATCTCCTCGTCATCCTCCTCGACCTCCTCGATGACTACGTCGGGCTGCTCGGCTGGCGAAGATGATGGGATGGAATCCTCTGGATCGGTGGATGGCTGTGCTGCAAGGTTCTCCTCGGGGTCGTTGTGCAGGACTTCCAGGCTGCCTGCCTCTTCTTCTGTAGCAGCGGGAAGTGGTGTTTCAATCCCGGTCACCCGGTAGGCCTCTGTAGTTGCAGAGGAGGCCTCCGGTTCTAGGGAGAAACAGGCGACAGTCTCGGTAGTGTGGAAACCAGTCGCGGGTTCCGCAGGTGGAACCAGGTAGAGATCGGCTTCTTCGTGGGAGCGTGTTGGAAGCTCCGGCTCTGGAACGGAATCGGCTGCGGTATCGTCCGCTGGAACGGGTCGAGTTGTGGTCCTCACTGGAATAACACAGTCTATGGGCTCCGGTGACGAAGCTGGATAGGTGGTGGGCGACTGTGAGGTGGTGGAAAAGCTGGCAATGTCGTCTGGGCTTGGAGAAGCTGTACCCGGTCGGCTCTGCTGCATCGCATGATGGAGTCTTCTGCCTAGGGTCGCGCTCCAGCTGCGAATCGTCCACTCCACAGTCTCAAGTAGTCGCACCCGGAGGTCTTGTAGAGCCTCTAGCCAGAAGTCGGGGCTGCCGTCTATAGTAAGGGCAGGATCCGGACCCGGTTGGCCTATGGCTGCTCTAGCCTCCGCCTCGACCTCCCGCATTAGGTCTTGGAGTCTCGTGCTGGCCATTCTCTTCTTGGAGGGAAACCACACCCGTTCAACCGGTAAGACGTTCTGGTAGAGCTGGTGAAGAAGGTCTTCTCTCTCTGTCGGTGTGTCTATCTATGACACTCCCATTTCCTCTGGGCTTTCATTGTCCAATCGTGGGAAAAGTCTTTGGGGTCTGCCCCCATGGTTGATTCGAGCAATCAGGGCGGACAAAGAGTTTGGCGCCTTTTGTCTTTTGCCCTCCCACGATGAGGGGGGGTTGACTCACTCCTGGGCTTCACGTGGCGGCTTCTTGTGGCGGGAACGCCATCTTGGGCGCCATCTTGACCCAATGGTGTAAAGGCGGGAAAGTTCTTTTAGGGACGAACAAAGTCCATATATAGACAATAAAGTCCAGTTTAAGCACAATATACCCGTTGGGTAACGGGCCTGCTCGTATCCTGTTCGTGACGCCATTTTCTGACTCACCGCGGCCGGCTGACTCCGGTTTAGACAGGCGATTCTTCTCCTTCCTTGTCACGGGTGGACCGCGCCTGCCGGTAGTGGGGCCCGGTGTAGTGCAGATCAAAAGTGAAGACGTCTTACGGGAACAGATTAAGGGGTTTTAATTTGTTTTCTTCGTGACGCCACCTATGAGTAGTTCGGTAAGGGCTACCGACGCTGCGGGACCCCGGGGGATGGACAGCAGCAAGATGTTACGCTCCCCACAGGCTGAGCGGTGATCCCCGGGGCTGGAGCTGCTCAAGATGTTGTGCGGCAGCTGCGGTTATCTTTTAGTTAATGACGGACAGTTCATAAGGAATCACGGACACAGACAGTCTCTATAATGGTCTTTACTGTAACCAGCAGGCAATACATGGTATACAGTGGTTGAGTAGTAGACCGGGTGGACTCAGCAGTGATGGTGTCCCTTAGAAATCCGTAGTGCTCCTCCATTCTACCTACTTAGTTCCTTCTTGCCAGCATCGCCCAGGAATACCAGGTCGGGTACGGGGAGGCTGCTTCAATGCCCTATCCATGATGTACGTTCTGGATGTTTTGGGGAGCCTTGGATCCCTCAGTGGGTACACCGCTGGTTAGACGACTGGAAACTGGCTGGTGGTGGGGTGCTCCTGTAAAGCTGATCCTCCACTCTTCTGGTTCGCGTGGCAGAGGTGAACTGCTGCCAGCTTCGGTACCAGTGAACCGGCTGTGAGTTGTGGGCACGGGAGTCTTTTGGGAACCCGTGTAGATATGCCCAATCCCGGTGGTTAAGGCCTCAGGTGCTGACACCCGACCGGTGACGGCCCAGGGGCCCGCACTGGGTGCGGAGCCCCCGCTCCTCTCCAAGCTCTAGTCTGCTCTCTTCAGGTTCTAGACTTCAACTCCAACTATCTAGACCATTGTGTGTTCTCCTGCACTACCCTAACACTCCGCCCACCAGGACCTAGGATTGGCCCTCTATTCTAGGTGTTTGCATGTTGGGTTGGATTTCTAAGTTAACCAGGTCATTGCTGAGTCAGAGGATATTGCGGCTGCAATTGTGGCTGCAATACCCTCCTGTGACGCACTCGTTGCGGGGCGCCACAAATGTCTAATTAAAGATCCCTACAAGGGTAAAAATACAATTTGTCCTAGAGTCTAAACCTGTAGCCATAGAAAGAAGGGGGCTGGTTTAGCACGAAGAACCACATAAACCATATAGCATAAAAAGCATTGTTTGCATTTATCTGGGAAAGGGTAGAGGGTGGGTTACAAACAAGCCCAAAATGCATCATAATATATACAGTGGGGGAAATAAGTATTTGAACTCTTGTAAGTTTGCCCACTGACAAAGAAATGAACAGTGTATAACTTTAAGCGTAGGTTAATTTTAACTGTGAGAGAGCTGTCTAAATTATATAAAGTTATTTGCATTTAGCAGAGGATAATAAGTATTTGATCCCTCTGGTAAACAAGAATTAAAGGGGAACTCAAGTGAGATACAACTTTTTAGTACAGTTCCTGCTCTGTTACATGATGAAATAGAGCTGCACACTGCAGTTCTAGGATCTATTGATCTCATATAAATCGATAAAATCATACCTGCTCCTCTGCTCTGGCACCCACCTCATGGAACCTAGAATCTTCAGCCTGAGAGCTTCACATAGGAGCAGAAAGCAAGAGGTGTGTCAGGGGCATGGATGCTGGGAGCTGCAGGATCATCCTACATTCCAGTGAGGAGTGATGATGATGATCCATTGAAAGTTGGAGAGATAAGTAGATACTATGTTCCTATGGGGAAGGGGAGACCATGCAGAGCTGAATCAATTAATGAAATGATTTGTCTCTGCTTGTATTCTCACAATAACAGTACACAATATGCATCATCATACAGCAGAGGATCACAGCACGTATCTGTATCAGCTTGGTGACATGATTGCTATGTGAAGCCTGGACCCCCTGTCACATACAATCCAGCCTCTGTTATACTATTATATGTGTGAGCATGGGGCCGGTGGCTATTCCCACCGCCACGCCCCTTCCCTATACAGAAATGTAAGGGAGTGTGAAGGTAGGCTGATCCTGCAACTTCCAGCATCCACTCCACTGACATACTGTACCTCCTGCTTTCTGCTCAAATGTGAAGCTCTCAGGATGAAGATTCTAGGTTCCATGAGGTGGGGGCCAGAGCAAAAGAGCAGGTATGATTTTATTGATTTATAAGAGATCTATAAATCCTACAACTGCAGTGTACAGCTCTGCTTCATCATGTAAGGGGGCAGGAACTGTACTAAAATGTTTTCTCTCACTGGAGTTACCATTTAATACTTGGTGGCAAAACCATTGTTGGCAAGCACAGCAGTCAGATGTTTTTTGTAGTTGATGATGAAGTTTGCGCACATGTCTGGAGGAATTTTGGTCCACTGCTCTTTGCAGATTATTTCTAAATCATTAAGATTTTGAGGGTGTCACTAGGCAACTTGGAGCTTCATCTCCATCCATATGTTTCCTCCTGGATTAAGATCTGGAGACTGGCTCAGCCATTCTATGACCTTAAGGGTGCTAGTTTTTGAGCCACTTCTTTGTTGCCTTGGCTGTACATTTTGGGTCATAGTCATCCTGGAAGACACAACCACAACCCATTTTTAATGTCCTGGTGGAGGGAAGGAGGTTATCACTCAGGATTTTACAGTACATGGCTCCATCCATTGTCCTATTGATGCGGTGAAGTAGTCCTGTGCCCTTAGCAGAGATACACTCCCAAAACATAATGTTTCCACCACCATGCTTGACTGTGGGGATGATATTCTTTGGGTCATAGGCAGCATTTCTCTTCCTCCAAACACACAGAGTTAAGTTAATGCGAAAGAGCTCAATTTTTGTATCATCTGACAACAGCACCTTCTCCCAGTCACTCTCAGACTCACAAGGGTGTCCATTGGCATACTTCAGATGGGCCTTCACATGTGCCTTCTTGAGCAGTGGGATTTTTCGGGCACTGCAAGATTTTATTCCATTATGGCGTAATATGTTACCAATGGTTTTCTTGGTGAGAGTGATCTCAGATGCCTTGAGATTATTAACAAGATTACTTCGTGGAGTGTTTAGGTACCTTTACACACAGAGATACTGTATATTGCTGTCAATTCACTGGTTGCAGTGAAATCATGGACACATTGTTCCATTTTGTTGCCATATACAAGTGGAACAATGTGTCCATGATTTCACTGCAACCAGTGAATTGCAAGCAATATATCTCTGTATGTAAAGGTACCTTTAGGCTGATCTCTCACCTTTATCATGATTCTGGATACCCCACAAGGTGAGATCTTGTGTGGAGCTCCTGTTCGATGTCGATTGACACTCATTTTGTATTTCTTCCATTTTCTTACTATTGCACCAACAGTTGTCTCCTCGCCTTCCAGTCATATAAAGGTCTAGGATCTTTTCCCTGACATCCTTAGAAGCTCTTTGGTCTTGCCCATGTTGTAGAGTTTAGAGTCTGATTGTTTAATTTAGTGTGTGGACAGGAGTCTTTTATATAGGTGACAATTTAAGACAGCAGTCTTTAATGCAGGTAACAAGTTGATTAGGAGCGTCTAACTGGTCTGTAGGAGCCAGAACCCCTAATGGTTAGTAGAGGATCAAATACTTATTTCCCTCTGAAAATGCAAATGCATTTATATAATTTAGACAGATCATGGGAGATCATGTCACAGATATATGGAGGAGTCAAGTTGTGAATGGCTTTGTAGGTTAAAGTTAGGGTTTTAAATCGGGACCTCTGAGAAATAGGGAGCCAGTGAAGGGCTTGACAGAGAGGAGAGACTGGGGAATAGTGGGGAGACAGGTGAAGTAGTCAGGCTGCTGAGGTTAGGATAGAGTGGAGTGGAGTGAGAGAGCTGGAGGGGAGGCCAGTGAGAAGAAGGTTGCAGTAATCGAGGCAGGAGATGTTGAGGGCATGAACAAGTGTTTTTGCACTATTGAGGTCAAGGAATGAGTGGATCCGGGAAATATTTTTGAGTTGGAGTCGGCAGGAGGTGGCGAGGGTTTGGATATGTGGCTTAAAGGAGAGGGCAAATTCGAGGATTACATCGTTGTGGATTATTGTTGGAGGCTATGTTTGGTCTGAATAAATGGATGGGTGACAGCAAGTTGTTTGTGTGTTTTATTTACAATTAAATATTTTTCTCTGTGTGTTTTATGTCTAATAAAGGATTTTCCCCTGCATGTTTTATAACTATTTACTCACTGGATTGGTAATGTGCGAGTATCATAATGTGAGGGCCTCAATATTACCAATCCAGGGGTTGATGACAGCTGTCAATACTCATCTGTAATTTAACCCCTTCTATTACCTTGACTACCACCGCACCAGGGCAGTGAGAAGAGCGGGGCAAAGCATTGAGAGTGGCGCATCTTATGGAGGCGCTAGTTCTGGGGTGGCTGCAGCCTGCTATTTTTAGGGTAGGGAGAATACGTGAAAGATTGGCCTTCCCATCTTGAGTATACCAGACCCCAGGTGTTGGCTTTACCTTCGCTGGTAATCCAAAATGGGGGGACCCTATGCTGTTTTTTTCTTTATTTAATTATTTATAAATAAATTATTTGAAAAAATTGCTTAAAGTTATCTATTTTTTGGATTACCAGTTAAGGTAAAGCTGCCATCTGTGGTTTGCAGGCTGTAGCTGTCTGTTGCACCCTAGCTGGTGATCAAAAATAGAGGGACCCCACATAGTTAAAATAAATAATTAGTAAAAATTAAATTAAGTACCCAGCTAAAACACCTTGTAGTGCAACATAAAAGGCACTAATAGGTGCAAGCTTACAATATATAGGGGGTTGGAAGATTATATAGCTAATATAGCTAATTGACGTCTATCTATCTATCTATCTATCTATCTATCTATCTATCTATCTATATATCTATCTATCTATCTATCAATCTATCTATTATCTATCTATCTATCTATCTATCTATCTATCTATCTATCTCTAAATCTATTTTTCAATCTATCTATATATCTATCTCTAAATCTATTTTTTCATCTATCTGTAAATCTATCTCTACTTTTCATCCATCTATTCTTTCCATCTATCAATCTATCTATTGTCTGTGTATGTATACAGGGTGGGCTATATACAGTTGTGGCCAAACGTATTGACACCCCCTGCAATTCTGTCAGATAATACTTAGTTTCTTCCTGAAAATGATTGCAATCACAAATTCTTTGATATTATTATCTTCATTTAATTTGTCTTCAATGAAAAAACACAAAAAGAATTGTCCTAAAGCCAAATTGGATATAATTCCACACCAAATATAAAAAAGGGGGTGGACAAAAGTATTGGACTATTTGAGAAATCATATGAGGCTTCTCTAATTTGTGTAATTAACAGCATCTGTAACTTACCTGTGGCACCTAACAGGCGTTGGCAATAACTTAATCAAACTTGCAGCCAGGTGACATGGATAAAAGTTGACTCAACCTCTGTCCTGTGTCCTTTTGTGTACCACATTGAGCATGGAGAAAAGAAAGAAGACCAAAGAACTGTCTGAGGACTTGAGAAACCAAATTGTGAGGAAGCATGAGCAATCTCAAGGCTACAAGTCTATCTCCAAAGACCTGAATGTTCCTGTGTCTACCGTGTGATGTGTCATCAAGAAGTTTAAAGCCCATGGCACTGTGGCTAACCTCCCTAGATGTGGACGGAAAAGAAAAATTGATGAGAGATTTCAACGCAAGATTGTGCGGATGGTGGAAGAAGAACCTCGACTAACATCCAAATAGGTTCAAGCTGCCCTGCAGTCGGTGGTTACAACAGTATCAACCCGTACTATCCATCGGCGTCTGAATGAAAATGGACTGTATGGTAGGATACCCAGGAAGACCCCATTTCTTATCCCGAGACATAAAATAGCCAGGCTGGAGTTTGCCAAAACTTACCTGAGAAAGCCTAAAACGTTTTGGAAGAATGTTCTCTGGTCAGATGAGACAAAAGTAGAGCTTTTTGGGCAAAGGCATCAACTTAGAGTTTACAGAAGAAAAAAAGAGGCATTCAAAGAAAAGAACACGGTCCCTACAGTCAAACATGGCGGAGGTTCCCTGAGGTTTTGGGGTTGCTTTGCTGCCTCTGGCACTGGACTGCTTGACCGTGTGCATGGCATTATGAAGTCTGAGGACTACCAACAAATTTTGCAGCATAATGTAGGGCCCAGTGTGAGAAAGCTGGGTCTCCCTCAGAGGTCATGGGTCTTCCAGCAGGACAATGACCCAAAACACACTTCAAAAAGCACTAGAAAATGGTTTGAGAGAAAGCACTGGATACTTCTAAGGTGACCAGCAATGAGTCCAGACCTGAATCCCATAGAACACCTGTGGAGAGATCTAAAAATGGCAGTTTGGAGAAGGCACCCTTCAAATATCAGGGACCTGGAGCAGTTTGCCAAAAAGAAGGTCTAAAATTCCAGCAGAGTATTGTAAGAAACTCATTTATGGTTACCGGAAGCGGTTGATCGCAGTTATTTTGGCTAAAGGTTGTGGACCCAAGAATTAGGCTGAGGGTGCCAATACTTTTGTCTGGCCCACTTTTGGAGTTTTGTGTGAAATGATCAATGTTTTGCTTTTTGCTTCATTCTCTTTTGTGTTTTTTTCATTGAAGACAAATTAAATGAAGATAATAATATCAAAGAATTTGTGATTGCAATCATTTTCAGGAGGAAACTGAGTATTATCTGACAGAGTTGCAGGGGTGTCAATACTTTTGGCCACAACTGTATATTGATACACCTAAATAAAATGGGAATGGTTGGTGATATCAACTTCCTGATTGTGTTACATTAGTATATGGGAGGGGGAAAACTTTTCCAGATGGGTGGTGACAATGGAAGCCATTTTAAATTTGGTCATTTTGGATCCAATTTTATTTTTTTCAATGTGAAGAGGGTCATGTGAATTTCACAAGAAAAACAATGGTGTGCTTGGTTTTAACTTACCTTTATTCTTTCATGAGTTACTTACAAGTTTAAGATCACTTACAAAATGTGTTCAAAGTGCTGCCCATTGTTTCGGATTGTTAATGCAACCATCTTCTCCCACTCTTGATGTATTGATAGCAACACCGCAGAAGAAATGCTAGCACAGGCTTCCAGTATCCATTGCTTCAGATACTGCACATCTCTTATGTTTACAGCATAGAAAATTGCCTTCAGATGACCCCAAAGATAAATAAGATAGTGGGGCCATTCTTCATCAATGGAAACCTCAATTCACTGGATATCTGAAATTGCTACATGATGATGTGTTGCCCTCTTTATGCACTGAAGATAGCACGTACCCTGAGTTTTTACATCAAGATGGTGCACCACCGCATTATGGATGTCAGGTCCGAGCATTCCTACATGGACAGTTTCCTGGAAAGTGGACTGGTCGTCGTGGGCCAGTTGAATGGCCACCAAGGTGTCCCGATCTGACCCCCTTAGACTTTTATCTTTGGGGTCATCTGAAGGCAATTGTCTATGCTGTGAAGATATGAGATGTGCAGCATCTGAAACAAAAGATACTGGAAACCTGTGCTAGCATTTCTCCTGTGGTGTTGCTATCAGTGTAAAAGTGGGAGAAGAAGGTTGCATTGACAATCTAACACAATGGGCAGCACTTTGAACACATTTTATAAGTGGTTATAAACTTGTACATAACTCATGAAAGAATACAGTTACATTAAAACCAAGCACATGATTGTTTTTCATATAAAATTCTAAATATGTCACATGACCCTCTCCCATTGAGAAAAATAAAATTGGATCCAAAATGAGAGACTTCAAGATGGCCGCCATGGTCGCCACCCATCTCGAAAAGTGTTCCCCCTCCCATATATTAATGTGCCACAAAGAGGAAGTTGATATCACCAACCATTCCCATTTTATTTAGGTACATCCATATAAATGGCCCAACCTGTATATCAATCCGTTCATGAAGGCAGCACACTGAAGGGAGAGTGCATAGGGGCAAGAGAGACAGTGCACAGGAGGGAGACAGGTCAAAGGAGAGAGCACAAAGGGTAGAAGACAGCACAAGGAGAAAAGAGAGCATGGATAGGGGGAAGAGCGCACAGAGGGGACGAGATGGTCGCCGCTCTCAGTGACAGAGCCTACCCCCTCATGATGTCACTACGCTCTCGATGTAATAGCATCAGGCTCATATCTAGTCTAATATATAACAGTTGAAGTGCTTTTTACAGAGATTTCCCTATAAATTCAAGGCAAAAAGAAAAGTAAAATAACAACTTAAATTGTAGTTCAAACCTATGTCAACAAATATAGATTAAATTTCCTGATTTTTGAAAATGTAACATGTGCAAAATTTATGTAATTGCATGTCTATGGTACAATATATATATATATATATATATATATATATATATATATATATTTGACCTGGCATAATGGCAATAAGATTTACCTATTTTGCTTTATGAAGCCTACAATGAGCACCAATTAATTTGCACAACAAATTGTACAGTATGTCCTGACATTTTGTTAAATAAATCTTTTTACACTAATAAGGAACACCCGCCCTGTGATAACGTCTACTACTCTGCTCAGCGCTATTCAATACTGGTGACCTACCTCTACTACCCTGCTCAGTGCTGTTCAGTACTGGTGACCCACCTCTACTACTCTGCTCAACACTGTACAATACTTGCGATCTATCTCTACTACTCTGCTCAGCACTGTTCAATACTGGTGACCCACCTCTACTACTCTGCTCAGCACTGTTCAATATTGATGATCCATCTCTACTACTCTGCTCAGAACTGTTCAACACTGGTGATCCACCTCTACAACACTGTTCAATACTGGTGACCCACCTCTACTACTCTGCTCAGCACTGTTCAATACTTGTGACCCACCTCTACTACTCTGCTCAGCACTGTTCAATATTGATGATCCATCTCTACTACTCTGCTTAGCACTGTTCAATACTGGCGACCCACCTTTACTATTCTGCTCAGAACTGTTCAACACTGGTGATCCACCTGTATTACACTGTTTAGTGACATTCAATACTGGTGACACACCTCTACTCTTCTGCTCAGCACTGTTCAATATCTCTACTACTCTGCTCAGCACTGTTCAATACTGGTGGCCCACCTCTACTACTCTGCTCAGCACTGTTCAATACTGGTGACTTACCTCTGCTACTCTGCTGAGCACTGTTCAATACTTGACCCATAACTATTACTCTGCTCAGCGTTATTCAATGCTAGTCCCCCACCTCTACTACTCTGCTCAGCACTGTTCAATACTAGTGACCCACCTCTACTACTCTGCTGAGCACTGTTCAATAAAGGACCCACCACTATTACTCTGCTCAGTGCTATTCAATGCTAGTCCGCCACTTCTACTACTCAGTGCTTAGCACTGTTCAATACTGGTGAGTACTGAGAAAGGCTACAATTAAATTTTCTACACATTTTGTGTAGTTTGATTCTTTTTCGAACTAAGCACATGTCAGAACCAGCTTAACAAATGGAAACCATTATTGTTTTGTTTGTGAAATCTGTTCTTCCTTCAGGTAAAAACCATCTTTGCAATTAATGAACTTCTCATTATTCTAGGTAATATTCAGGACCCAATGTGTTTAATTAGTGTTTCACTCTGTTCAGAAACATTTGCATTTCATAATAATATATCCTGATTAACAGATTTAATTGCTTAAATTGCTCATATTCATCATTGATATGATACATATTAATCTGAACAGACGTATTCATTTTATGCATGTATAATATGCATTCATCTTTCATTATATAAAAGAATTTATATGGTATCGTCTGCGCACTTCATTATTTTTTATTGTGAATTAATTGACAAATGTGCACTTGTAAAAGTTTAGAATCTGGAGATTGCGTCCTCTTTGTCCTTGAATGGAAGCTTTGCAGACAGCAGTACCAAAAGTGATGCACTGATGTTGGCCTCGGTGTGACCTTTGTGTTTTCAATCAGAAAATCACGTTAAAGGGAATACATCCTGATGTTATTTCCAGTTTTACTGCTGAATGCACTGTAGGAAACTCCATCTGTGTCAGCTATCACTTGCTATACTTTTGCATGCACAAGAATCTTCATGTTTTGTAATGATCCAAGTCCATTCTCTATCACTCTCCAATGATCTGAAAAATAAACATTTTAAAAGAGCTGTCATTCACTAGAAAGTTTCCAACAAAGCGAAGAAATAGCTCACACATAAAATCTAGATGAATTATGATGTTGGGATTTTGGGTGCTCTTCGTAGTGGTAAAAAATTCCATTAGAGAAGAAGAAAAAAAAGAAATCTTAAGAAATATATATATCGTATATACACACATCTACAGGTGCATCTCAATGAATTAGAATGTCATCAAAAAGTTCATTTTTTTCAGTAATTCAATGCAAAAAGTGAAACACATATATTATATAGAGTCATTACAAACAGAGTGAATAACTTCAAGTTTTTATTTCTGTAAATGTTGATGATTGTGACTTACAGCCAATGAAAACCCAAAGGTCATTATATCAGAAAATTAAAGTAGGGAACATCTTCATCAACATTAGCAGAAATAATCACTTGAAATTGATCACTCAGTTTGTAATGTCTCTATATAATATATGCATTTCACTTTTTGCATTGAATTACTGAAATAAATTAACTTTTTGATGATATTCTAATTCATTGAGATATACTTGTACATATATACGAGTGTATATTTTGAAAGATGTGTATTTCTGCACCTGTACATAGTGCTGTGGGCTAGTAGCTTTGGCCATTGAGTGGATGATGCCATCCTTGATAAAACTGCAAGCGGTGTCCTTGCAAAAAAAAAAAGAATAGGAAACATTTTTCTCTGATCTCAGATGACCCCCTTAAAATCGACCCATTTACTTTTCATAAATATATAATTTGCTTTACCTGCTGTAAGATAAACAGGTCTCCAGAATCTGGTGTTAACTTTTTTTTGCCTTGTGGCCCTTCATTCCAGGGATATGGCCTCCTCTTTCTTGTATGTAAATCTATTCATTTTAGCCAAGTAGGTGTGGTCATTAATTATTTTCTATAGGAGTATTCTTGAGAACAGTACCTAGTATCAAGCTTGATAAAGGCATCCGCCGAAACGCGTAGTTTTTAGAGGGTGAGGGGTGGATTTCTTTTTGATGCATGTGTAACATGTTTGGATCCATCAAATATTGAAGAGTTTTTGTAAAAAAAAAGTCTATCACTGTTCCTTCAACACTCGCTTGAAACAACCCTTTTTACATTTATATCAGTGGGTCAAGCTTTGTAATAGATCTGGCTAATCTTATTTAGCTTAGCTTAAATGGGTCTTCGACCACTTATTAGTCTGTATGTTTCCCCATTTTAAAATAATAACACATCTGATGCCGATGCGGTTCCAGTGGAGTTGGCACTGTCTTTTCTGAGATCACCTAACAGTGTCACACCACGTGAACACTGTGGCCAACCAGAAGCCGCATCAAGCACCCCGCATTGTAAAGTATCGCATAGAGAGCAGCAGTGCTCACTTCCTCCGGATGTAAGCGACTTGTCTGAAGACTGAGAGAGTAATGCTGTGACTGATTGGCCATTGGGATCACATGATATAACACTGTTAGGTGATCCCAGAAAAGACAGTGCCAACTCCATTGGAATAACATCAATACCAGAGGTCATTCTAAGTGTTGTTACTTTAAGGACATGTGCACACACTGCCTTTTTTTATCTGTTTTTTGTTCTTTCTTTTTATTGAATTTTCAGCAGCAAAACTAATTTTATTTTTGGAAATAAAACCAGACTTAAAACATTTTGATTTTTGGATGCATTTTTGCTGCTTTTCTTTCTTTCGAATGGAGTCAATAGATAAAAAGGTGGAGGAAATGGATCTCTAATTGATATGCTCATTCTTTTTTCTGGTTGTGTTTCCTACCCCAAGAATGTTCCAGTAAAGAACACAGCATCGGAACATAATTTTTGAAAACTCATTGACTTTGCTGGGCATCACAGTAAGTGATCTGTTTTTAATACAAAAATGGAATAAATAAAATAGATCTAAACACACTGTGGAGAAGGAAATATATGGATTGAGAAGGGGTTGTCTAAATAGTGGGTATCCCCTTTACGTATATTATTTACATCTATTACCTGACACTCACCAATAAGTTTACTGTATATTAAGACTATCCAATGCCTCTCTCCCTTTTTTAAACACTTTGGAAAATTTAGTAACAAGACACTTTCATCTGTTCTTTTCAGTGCAAATCAATAATATATTTGTCTGAGTTGATTATTGATATCTTTTCCAATTTTTGGGATGCAGAATGAACAAAAATCCAACTTTGTGGGGGAGTTTTTTATGCCATTCACCATATGGTAAAGATATTTTTATTCCGCAGGTCATTATGGTTACAGCGATACCACATTTATATGATTTTTAATCTTTTGCTGCTTCTATACAATGAAAACAATTTTATATTAAAAGTTTTTTTTGCATTGCTGTATTCTGAGAGCTATAGTTTTTTTTATTTTTCCACTGACTGAGTTGAGCAGCAAATTGTTTTTTTCGGGACAAGATGACTTTACCAGAGATATTATTCTTATTTACATTCGTCTTACATTGATTTTGGAGGCATGATGAAAAAGCTTTGTTTCTTGCCAGATTTCTTATTTTTTATTTTTATTTTTATAGTGCTCACTGTAGGGGTTAAATAGTGTGACAATTTTATAGATCGGGTTGTTACGGACATGGTGATATCAAATATGTATAGTTTTATTATTTTGATCACTGATCTCATGTATTACAATACATGAGACTTGTTAGATTACCCTAACAGAATGCCTGTCAGTGTAATTTGTCCTAACAGGCTACCATACCTGACATCCCAGGAGGTCATTGTATGTGTCATGACAACCAACGCTTGAAATTATGAGATTGATGGAGGTTAGAGAGGGAGCCCCTTCCCTCCTATAACCTTCTAAATGCCATAATCGCTATTGATCACAACATCTAGAGGGTTACTCAGCTTGAGGTGCCGTGCAAGCCAGCTCTAGCTGTTACTGCAGGAGTTCGGCTTTTAGCTGTGCTGAGCTCCTGCAGCAACCGTGCATGGAAGGTGTGATATTCACCACTTCTCTGCATGATCAGGCTATGATTGTTCAGTTAGTTTGAGTGACTGACTACAGCGATCTGAGTGCATGGACCACCGGCATAGGTCCATGCACCTCTTGCTGTTCTTGTCAGCTGTCAGTGACAGCTATTGGCACAGAACTCTCACTGTGCGTTTACACGCAGTGACATTTCAAAGCAATGATAAACATAGCAAGTCATAATGTGAGAACTAACTCATGAAATGCTATGTCCGTCATTGATCATAAATAGATTAATTTCATTGGCTGGAAGAAGGTCACAAGCTGACCGAAACGTCGCTGTACCATGCCTGAAGGCCATTGAAGGCAAAAAACATCCAGAAATTGAGTGCTGCAGTCTTCATTTTTGCAAATATATGGTCTGTATAGAGGTGATTGATCCCCATCCAAGGACTGATATAGCACCTGGCATATGCCATAAGAACCGCTGCTCAAAATATTTTACTATATATATATATATAATAATGGCTGGAAGAAGGGAGATTTGTCCCGAAACGTTGCCCTGTACACCTGAAGGCCCACTAAAGGCAAGAGGTTACTAAAACAAGAGGAGTGCTGCAGTCGTTTGTTATTATACTGGAGGCAGTAAGTGGATGAGGCTGGACTGAATTGCACCCTAAAGAAACTGTGCTGCTTTCTTTCATTTCATTATATATATATATATATATATATATATATATATATATATATATATATAAACTCCTTTTCATTATGAGGAAAGTCTAAAATGGATGCAGTGCAACAAAAAGTAGCATAATTAAAAATTATCAAAACGTTAATGCACTCCTTATCAGAGGTCTTGTTAAACATTTTAGAAAGATAAAACAAGTTTATCAAAACAGATTGTGTCAATTGTATTAATAGGGGCGGATTTTAGTATACACGTTAGTTCTTAAAAAAAATTCTATGCTTTTGTGATGCACTGTTACTAAACTGACTGATATGCTTACAAACATTGGCTCTGTGACTAATGCACCACTTCCCAAAACTAATGCACCAGATAATTAAGCTATTTTCAATACCCCCAGTACATATACTGCTCAAAAATAGGTTATTTGGCTTTCGGGTGAAATTTAAGGGAAACGTAAGGCTGCCTTCACACTTGCAGATGCATCTGCAGCGTTTTGCAGATGCATCTGCAAGTATCAGCATGCAGACCGCGGCCCTATGTTTATAATGGGGCGCACCGCGGTCTGAAAGCACTCATTCATTCCTATATGTGAACCGTCCGCAGGCGGATGCCTGCTTACAGATCACACACTCCCGCCCGCACCATGGACGCGACATCTCGCGTCCATGGTGCGGGCGGGAGTGTGTGATCTGTAAGCAGGCATCCGCCTGTGGACGGTTCACATATAGGAATGAATGAGTGCTTTCAGACCGCGGTGCGCCCCATTATAAACATAGGGGCCGCGGTCTGCATGCTGATACTTGCAGATGCATCTGCAAAACGCTGCAGATGCATCTGCAAGTGTGAAGCCAGCCTAAAAGAGTTCATGCTACAGTGATATTTTATCATGAAAGTAGGGCAGTTAAGAAGACGCATGCAATAGTGATTTTTTCATCTCAAACAAATTATTGAAACAAAAGTCAACAAGAGTGGTGGGTGTACTCCAACAAAGAATGTCAATGTCTCAATAACTTGTCATGTGGTCTTGAACATCAATTATAGCTTAACAACAGTATATTGTGCTGTTCACAAGTTGGGTTGTTATTATTAATAATAATAATAATAATAATAATAATTTATTTAAAGAGCACCATTGATTTCATGGTGCTGTACATGAGAAAGGGTTACATACAAACAAGTTAAAAATGCATTCAAGTTAAAATACAATGAACAAGCTAACAGTGACAAACTGATACAGAGGGGAGAGAGGACCCTGCCCTTGTGGGCTTACATTCTGCAGGGCAGTGGGGAGAGAGACAGCAGGTTGGGTCTGTTCTGGTGGATGTGGAGCGCCACGTCCAGTGGAGGTGATGTGTCACTGTGGTCATTGCAGACTGTAGGCTGTTCTGAAGAGATGGCTTTTCAGGTTTCGCTTGAAGGTTCTGAGAGTGGGGTACAGTTGGACGTTTTGGGATGCAGAATTCCAGACCATGGGGATGCTCGGGCAAATTCTTGAAGGCCGTTAGATGAGGAATGTACAAGTGTGGAGGAAAATAGGAGGTCTTTGGGGGATCAAAGATTATGAGTTGGATGATATCGAGAGAGTAATTCAGAGATATATGGGGTAGACAGGTTGTGGATGGCTTTGTAAGTCAGTGTTAGAAGTTTGAATTGGATATGCTGGCGAATTGGGAGCCAGTGGAGGGATTTGCAGAGAGAAGAAGTGGAGGAGCAGCAAGGAGAGAGGTGGATTAGTCGAGCAGCAGAGTTAAGTATAGATTGGAGAGGTGCAAGAGTGTTAGCAGGGAGGCTGCAGAGGAGGAGGTTGCAGTAGTCGAGATGGGAGATTATGAGGGAATGCGCTAATAGTTTAGTAGATTGAGGGTTGAGGAAGTGACAGATTCTGGCAATATTTTTGAGTTGGAGGTGGCAGGAGGTGGTAAGGGCTTGGATGTACAGTTTGAAGGACAGGGCAGAGCCAAGGGTTACTCCAAGGCAGCGGACTTCAGGTACAGGGCAGAGTGTGATGTCATTTATTGTGACAGATAGATCTGGTGAGGAAGGTGTGTGAGATGGAGGAAAGATAATGAGTTCAGTTTTGTCTACATTGAGTTTTAGGAAGAGAGAATAGAAGAAGGATGATATGGCTGATAGATACTCCGGGATTCTAGACAGGAAAGAGTTGACATCTGGGCCAGAGAGATAGATTTGAATGAGTTGTCTCAGACCAAGGGTATAGATTGAAAAAAGGAGGGGCCCCAGGACAGAGCCTTGAGGGACCCCAACAGAGAGGGGAAGGGGCGAGGAGGTCGTGTGGGAGTGGGAGAAGCTAAATGTGTGGTTGGAAAGATAGGAGGAGAGCCAGGAGAGGGCAAGGTCAGTGATACCAATGGAAGAGAGGATCTGTAATAGGAGACAGTGGTCAACTGTGTCGAATGCAGAGGACAAATCTAGATGGAGGAGGATGAAGAAATGTCTGTTAGCTTTGGCCTTAAGTCGTTAGTAATTTTGGTCAGGGCAGTTTCAGTGGAGTCTTGGGGGCAGAAGCTGGGTTGAAGGTTGTCAAAGAGAGAGTGGGATGAGAAGCGGGAAGAGAGTACAGTGCCTGCTGAGGCCTAGCATTCCACTCTTCTTGAAGGGTGGCCCTCAGGTCATTGAGGTTTTGGGGTACAGAACTTCAAGTAAGTTGAAGCTGCGGCGCTCACATCTTGTTAATAGCTCATTTGGCCTGAAGGCAGGGAGAAGGAAGCCAACAGTCATTGTATGCTGGGTTCATGTGACGTTACAATGTCACATGAGCCCCGAGCCACGATTACCGACACTGCTCGAACGGCGGCCGCATTTGAGGTGAGTACAAGGTTTATTATATTTACAGAGCAAAATAAGTCGCTTCAGAAGGGGTTTTGCTAGTAGTGGAAACCCCTTTAATTAACCCATACTCTAAATGCATTAAGAGAAAAATTCTAAATGCTAAAATTGACGTTTTTTGGTTAACTCACTTCTTCCTCAAAAAATGGAATAAAAACCTATACAAGAACCATATAAACCCTAGAAACTACAGCTTAAAATATAAAAAATTGGGCACAGAGCTCCATTGAAGGGAAAACAAAGAAGTAATGGGCCTCAGAGACATAATTGTAAAAAAATAATTAAAAAAATGACCTTTTAATATTACTTAATTTAGATAATGAACAGTTTTGCTCTTATCATTTGTGATTCTAGATTACCAGTAGTATTACAGATTTACCTGGCTTGATTCTTTTTGGGGGAACATCTACTGATATGATAAATTCAACACTGATGAAATTGTCACATACATACTAAATGCTGGAATGACAGACAATTTTAATAATTTAGTGACAACGGAGCATGATAAACATTACATTAATATTTGCTTTAATGGTTTCACAATAGCCATTATTTATATGACAGTTGCAAAGCATTATGGATGAACGCTCAATAATACATTTTGTCAGAATGACTGATCAGACTCTTAGAGCTTCATTGGTTACAATTAAAATGCAATGCAAAACAAAGGGAAAACATTCTATATGACTATAAAGAATTAAAAATCATTTAAAGCAATAGAAAAGACATAATGATTCCTTACATCCAATAATTAACTCCACGAGGCACAAAGATGAGAAGTCACAAAGGCAAAGCTTTTAAGTGTAACCATAAAATTGAATGTGGTAAATGGGAAAGGTATATTAAAAGTGTTAGAATTTAATATAAAGAAAAATATATGGTATATATTTTAATTATAAAGGTTATTGTTTTAAAATTCCAAACAGTTGCCAAGATTTTCTTTTCTTTTAAGCTAAAAGCTTTAATTGGCTTTTTCTTTATATCATTATATAAATACGTTTGGCTTCTTGCTGTTTTTGAAGAGTCGTAGCTTTATTAATTTTTAATTTGCCATAGCCTAATGTATTCTACTGTTTTTTAATAGTAACATTATGGGGCACATATAGAGCATGTTGAAAATTTGTATAATTTTATTTTGCAGGAAAAAAAAACTGCAATTTTGCATTGCTGTTTACAACCTTAGAAACTTTTTTTTCTTTAACCCCTCAACCACCCAGAGATTTTCCGTTTTTTATTTTCGATTTTCCTTCTCCTTCTTCTAGGAGCCATAACTTTTTATTTTTCTGTCAATGTAGACATATAGTAGGAGGGCTTGATCTTTGTGGGACGAGTTGTACTTTTGAATGGCATTATTTATTTTACTTTATAGTGTACTGGAAAACTGAATAAGAATTCCAGGTGCAGTGACATTGCAAAAAAAAAGTGCAATTTCACATTTTTTTTTTTTATTTACCATGTTCACTGAACAGCTCTGGCAAAAATTAAGAGATCACTGCACAGTTTTCTAAAAATCATCATCTCTACATATCTGACAGCCATTCCATTCCAGTGTCAGTTGAACTCCAACCAAACTACACCTCATTCTACTTAATGTGCTTTCTGATTAGATGATTACCTGAACTAAATCTTACTTAGGTTGGCTTCACACCACGGCAGAGTCCGGTCCGGGGCTGTCAGGATGAACCTGACAGCCCCGGACCGGATCAGCACACCGGAGGGCCAAATGTGCCCTCCGGTCCGGTGTGCAGCCGGACGCAGCTTCAGCTGCTGATGAATCAGGACCGTGGCTTGCGGGGAGCTAGCTGTGGTCCTGAATTAACAGCAGCGTGCAGCCACCGTTGTACGGTTCCCGGATTCTCCTGGAAGGATCCAGGGGAATCCGGGAGAATTCGGGAGATGGCAATTTGGGGAGATTTTTCTCCCCGTAAACAAAAACGTTGCAAGCAACGATTTTGTGTACGGTGAGGAAAATCTGATTTCTCCCGGATTCTTCGGAGAGATGGAAACTGGATGGCAGATAGCTGCCATCCACCTCCATCCGGCCCCATAGGATACTATGGGGCTAAAATCCGGTCCGGGGCTGTCTGATTTACACCGGACAGCCCTGGACCGGACTCTGCTGTGATGTGAAGCCAGCCTTAATGAGGGAAAGTATAAAAAACACTGCTGTGGTCTTCACAATCCTCTTGCAATAGGACAAACTGGATGGCAAAACAAGTGCTAGGAACAGGCCAAAAGTAATTTTAATGAAAAAATAACTTTTAACTATGCCAAAGGAGTTGAAAAGAAAAGTCTTGATGAGGAAAAGAAGGGCTCAATTCTAGCTTTATTAGCAGAGGGATAGTGACCATCATCTTGCCTACATTCTTAAAATTTCAAAGACCATTAGTCCATTACATCAAGGCCAAGCAGCAGACATTGGGAACAACAAAGCTACAGACTGGCAGAGGGTGAAAGCGACTCTCCACTGACTGGGATGTCCATCATCTTAATAGAATGTCACTCAGCAACCACAGGATGACATCAAATGACCTACAAAAGAAATGTCAAATGGCAGCTGTGGTAAAGTGCACAACAAAAACAGTTAGTAACAGACTCATAGAGGCAGGGCTCAAGTCATGTAAAGCTAGAAAAAGCATTTCATCAATGAGAAGCAAAGGAGAGCCAGACTGAAGTTTGCCAAAGACCATAAGGATTCTCTGATGAGTCTAATTTTTAGCTTTGCCCAACACCTGGTCATCTAATAATTAGATGGAGACTTGGAAAGGCATACAAGCCACAGTGTCTTGCACCCACTGTGAAATTTGGTGATGGATTGGTGATCTGGGGATGCTTCAGCAAGGCTGGAATTAGGCAGGTTAATCTTTGCGAAGAACGTATGAATCAAGCCAAATACAAGGTTATCCTTGAAAAACACTTGCTTCCTTCTGCTCAGGCAATATTCTCCAACTCTGAGGATTGTTTTTTCCAGCAAGACAATGCTCCATTCCACACAGCTAGGTCAATCAATGTGTGGATGAAGGAGCACCACATCAAGACCCTGTCATGGCCAGCCCAATCTCCAAACCTGAACCCCATTGAAAACCTCTGCAATGTAATCAAGAGGAAGATGGATAGTCACAAGCCATCAAACATAGAAGAACGGCTTAAATTATTGTGCCAGGAGTGGAAAAAAGTCACTCGAAAGCAGTGTGAAAGACTGGTGGAACAGCTATTCTCCTTGTGGAGAGTATTCTGCCAGCCGGCAGTGAGGAGACTTAAAGCTACAATGCTCCTCTGGGAAATTGCATATGCAAATTGCCACTTCACTGTTCAAGTAGACAAACTCTAATGCCACCTAATAAACGTAGCAATCCTAAACGTCATGAGTCATGAAGTGGCAATTTGCATAGACTGGGGGAAAGCATGCCAAAACGCATGACAGCTGTGATTAAAAATCATGGTTATTCCACCAAATATTGATTTCTGAACTCTTCCTGAGTTAAATTAATATTGTTGTTTCTAAATGAATACGAACAACTTGTTTCCTTTGCATTAGTTGAGGTCTGAAAGCGCTGTCTCTTTTTTATTATTTTGCTGATTTCTCATTTGCTGCAAATAAATACAACATTTTTAGCTTTAAATTTCGGAGACATGTTGTGAGTAGTTTATAGAATAAAAGAACAATGTACATTTTACTCAAAAATATACAAAATATACATATAAAGAGAAAAAATCAGACTGAAAATTTTGCAGTGGTGTCTTAATTTTTGCCAGAGCTGTATAGTAAATCTGACACGTCAATATGATGCCTCAGGTCAATACAAGTTCATAACTACCAAACATGGACACTTTTACTTTTATCTAAGGGCCCTTTCACATCAGCATTTTTTTAAATTTGCGGCAGATGCGGTGAAAAAACCGCATCTGCCGCAATTACCGCATACCGGCTGCACTTGCGGCGCGGTTGCGGTAAACGCCATGCAAAGTATAGGCGTACTTGCGGCAGGTGCGGCAAGTGCGGTTTTGCACTTGCGGCAGGTGCGGCCGCGAAAAAAAATGTGGTCAGCAATGAGTCCAGACCTGAATCCCATAGAACACCTGTAGAGAGATCTAAAAATGGCAGTTTGGAGAAGGCACCCGTCAAATATCAGGGTGCCAATACTTTTGTCCGGCCCATTTTTGGAGTTTTGTGTGAAATGATCAATGTTTTGCTTTTTGCTTCATTCTTTTTCGTGTTTTTTCATTGAAGACAAATTAAATGAAGATAATAATACCAAAGAATTTGTAATTGCAATCATTTTCAGGAAGAAACTGAGTATTATCTGACAGAATTGCAGGGGTGTCAATACTTTTGGCCAACACTGTATAGAGGTCAGCCCCTGCAAAGGACTGAATTACACTGTGACTTTAAAAGGTAATGCTCCCATCTGATTTGTGTGCACTTGGAGTAGTCCAACCCCCATGCAGCTTGCTGTGTTGGTTTTCTAGTGGGGTTGTTGTTGAATCTGTACAACACAGGGTAATGGCGGTTCCAAGGCAGCAAACAGCACGGTGAATGATGACTGAATGCACGTCAAACACACCAAAGCAAAAAACAAATACAAACTGAACCAAAGTATAAACAAAAGAAAGAGCTGCACTTAGCAGTAAACCTCAGAGCATATGCACTGACCTAACCACCCAACATAACTAAAATAATCAGCAGCTAAGCACAGCACATTGCAGGTTTAAAACTGCCTCTCATCGGTCATGTCGCACACTGAGGCAATGCCCATGCCCCACCTTCTGCCCACTGAACCACAGGAGTAGAGGAATAGAGTGAAGTAGAGGGAACCTCTTACCATCTGACTGTCCCACCAGATACAACATCCAGAATCCGCTGGCAGCAGACAACACCAGGGAACATGACATCCTGGGACCCCTGAGTGGCACTGTCACTGATATCAGCAGTATCCCGCCTCCTGGAGCACAGCTAGCAAGGCACAAAGCGCCATAGCAGGCACCCACACGAGCTCCACCCCAGAAGGTGACACCTCCCCTCTCATGGCCAGTGAAGGGTGACGGCGACCTGACAGGGAGCCAGAACATGCCCAGGAGCATCACAGACCTGCTCAGATGTAGAACCACCAAACCTGACAATCTGGAGCAAGAAGAGAGGTGAGCCAGTATGCTGGCTGCTGTGGGAAGAAGGACCAGAAAGAGTGTCTGAGTTTTGCGAGACTGTCCAGATTAGCAGCCTAGATACTGAATTTAGTACCTGGCTATTGGATAGCAGGGCCATCTCAGAGAAAAAGAGCTGCATAGCAGAGCCAAAACAGTTTGTTTCCAGCACTTGTAACCCGAGAGAGAGAGTAAGAGAGAGAGTGCAGCGCTGTGGGACAAAGCACACCTTAGAATTGAAAGTAGACAAAACCTACCCCAGAAGGATGGAAAAATTAGTCTCAAGGAAGATTGTGACATAGCAAAATCTGCTCAGCTAGATTGGGAACAAGCAGAAGCTAGCAGACTTTTCTTCCCCCTTCTGTATTGGTGTACAGAGCAGGCTTTGTTAGTTAGTGCATTATAGTGGCTAGAGATGAGTCCGGATCTAAATCCCATTGAACAGCTGTGGAAAGATCCAAAAATTGCTTTTTGGAGAAGACACTTTTAAATATCAGAGACTTGGAGCAGTTTCTCAAGGAAGAATGGTAAAAACTTCCGTTTGAGAGGTGGAAGAAGCTTGTTGATGGTTATAGGAAACGATTGACTGCAGCTATTTATTCCAAAGGATGTTCAACCAAAAATTAAGTTGAGGGTGCCAACAATTTTGTCCAGCTCATTTTTGGGGTTATGTGTGAAATTATGTCCAATTTACCTTTTTTTTCTCAGTTTTTTTTTTTGTTGCTCCAATACACACAAAGGAAATAAACATGTATACAACAAAACTAGTAACTGCGATAATTTTTGGGGAGAAATACTTCATTTTCTGGGACAATTTCAAAGGTGCCAACACTTTCAGTCATAACTGTACTTATTTTTATTATAGTTTTTCATTACACTACTCATGTACACTTAAATGTACAGTAAATTATATTGTATTTTGATACTTAATAAGACCATGTATTCCACATGTATAGTGATGGGCGAATTCTAAATTACTCGGAATCGCTTGACTCTAGCGAGTCCGAGCCCAGGACTCGCTACTCGTTGCGAGTCTAGCGAGTCCAATGTTAATGAATGGGGAAGCGAGTAATAGCGAGTAGTGTGCGATTTACAAATCACAGATGTGTCTTGGAAGCTTCAGCCTGAAGCAATCCTAGTTTTGCCATTGATTTGCATTGGACTCGTTTACTTTGCAAGTAATCACTGGGAAACTCGCACATATAAGTGTCCTGTCTGCTCTGTGTGCTGGCTGCCGCAGCTCCAGGGTCCTAGAGCCCGCCTGCTGCCTGATGTAGCAGAGCTGAGATTGTTCTCAGTCTGCTCATTCCCTGTGCATAGACATCTATATCTATGCACAGGGGATGTAGCAGAGAGGACATCGCGTTTTGGACTGCGTCGGACGGAAGAGGATTTTTTTAATTAAATATGGAGTCCCTAATGGCTTTTTTTTTATTTCTAATAAAAAATTTTCTCTGTGCTGTGTTTTTTTAAAAACAATTTAATAGAAATTCATGGCGGTCATGTCTAATATTGGCGTGACCGCCATAAATTTCGGGCTTGGGGCCAGCTGATAATACAAAGCTGGCCCTAACCTCTTTATTACCCAGCGTGCCACCGCCACCAGGGCCGCTGGAAGAGCGGGGTTCAGCGCCAGAGGATGGCGCTTCAATGAACGCTCCATCTTCTGGGGCGGCTGCGGGCAGCAATTTGCAGTGGGGGGTGCCCACAAAGCTTGGGCCTCCCTGCGCTGCGGATTCCAGCCCCCAGCTGCTTAGCTGTACCTGGCTAGAAATAGAAATTGCGCGGAGCCCCACGTATTTTTTTTAAAATTATTTCATAAAATTCATGAAATAATTAAAAAAAGGGCTCCCCTATATTCTTGTGTCCGGCCAGGTACAAATAGGCACCTGGGGGTTGGGGGCAGCCCGTCGCTGCCTGCTGGATCCGGCTGGTTCCAGAAATACGGCGAAGCCCATGTAATTTTTTTTCTGAAAAATCAATAAAACAATCCTAAAAAAGGGACTGCATCTTTATTAACCCCTCGCCCATGGTCCAGGGGTTAATAAAGATGCAGTCCCTTTTATTTACATTGTTTTATGGATTTGTCAGAAAAAAATTTCACGTGGGCTTCGCCGTATTTCTGGAACCAGCCGGATCCAGCAGGCAGCGACGGGCTGCCCCCAACCCCCAGGTGCCTATTTGTACCTGGCCGGACACAAGAATATAGGGGAGCCCTTTTTTTTTTGTTATTTCATGAATTTCATGAAATAATAAAAAAAAAACGCGTGGGGCTCCGGGCAAATTCTATGTCTAGCCAGGTACAGCTAAGCAGCTGGGGGCTGGAATCCGCAGCGCAGGGATGCCCAAGCTTTCTGGGCACCCCCCGCTGCAAATTGCAGCCCGCAGCCACCCCAGAAGATGGCGCGTTCATTGAAGCGCCATCCTCTAGCGCTGAACCCTGGTGGCGGTGGCACGCTGGGTAATAAAGAGGTTAGGGCCAGCTTTGTATTATCAGCTGGCCCTAAGCCCGAAATTTATGGCGGTCATGCCAATATTAGACATGACCGCCATGAATTTCTATTAAATTGTTTTAAAAAAAACACAACACAGAGAAATTTTTTTATTAGAAATAAAAAAAAAAAGCCATTAGGGACTCCATCTTTAATTAAAAAAATCCTCTTCCGTCCGACGCAGTCCAAAACGCGATGTCCTCTCTGCTACATCCCCTGTGCATAGATATAGATGTCTATGCACAGGGAATGAGCAGACTGAGAACAATCTCAGCACTGCTACATCATCTCTGTGAGCAGGCGGGCTCTAGGACCCTGGAGCTGCGGCAGCCAGCACACAGAGAAGACAGCTGGACTCGGCTCGCAATGTAACAGCAGTTACTTTGCGAGTTTCCCTGCTATCACTGGCACAGTAGCCGAGTCTAATGCAAGACAATGGCAATCCTAGTTTTGTCAGCGTTTGCCATTGATTTGCATTGGACTCGTGCGAGTAAACGCTGGGAAACTCGCAGAGTACCGAGTCCTGCGAGTCCCTTACTACTCGCCGAGTAACGAGTCCTAGCGAGTAGATTCGCCCATTCCTA